>JAJDMY020000278.1:0-54700 GCA_022345705.2 Sabuloglossum arenarium
GGGGGAGGTTTGCGCGAGTGGTGGGAGAGGGAGGAGGGGCGGGGGGTGACTGGGGAGGCGGAAGTGGAACGGGAGCGGGAGCGGAGGAATGTTGATTGAGTCAGTCTATCTGATACGGAATTTCTCCTCTCCTTGGCAACACAGGGAAGCACGCACCACGGAGTTTTACATTAAAACATTTTTCTTTGAATATACTGATCTCTTATTTTTGCTCCCCTACCCGCAAGCAAAATATCCAGCCAGACGCCCTTCCCCGTACCGTGCAGGGTGCGCCATTTTGGTGGGAAAAGAAAAAGAACGAAGACGAAGAAAATACTGTCTGACGAGTAGCCTTGTTTTCTTGATTCGAAAGCCTGAGAACCTTTTTCAAGCTTTCGTTCTCTCGTCTTCCACAATCGCATACGCCAAACGCGGACGTTCAAGATCCCATATCCCCCCACCAATAAACTCCCCCAATTTCTCCACCAATTTCTCCCTCACCTCCTCGCCTCCATTCCCCGAGCTCCCATTTGTCAACCTCAACACGCTCTCCTCCTCCAACGTGCCCGCCGCCCTAATAATCGCCCTCAATACCATCTCCGCCTCCCCCCTCTTCGGCCCATCCTCCAAAATCTCATCCCGGATCACAGGTTCATACGTCTTGAGATTGGGAATCACGAGCACACGGACGACTTCGGGGCCGCCGATGGCTTGAAGACCGCAGATGGCGCCGTAGTGGACGCCGAGGGGTTTGTAGGGGTCGAGGAAGTGTTTGAGGAAGGTGCGTGCGAGGCGGGGTTTTAGTGTGTGCGAGGATTTGGTGTATTTTTTGGTGATGGTGAGGATTAGGGAGGCGGAGAGGTCACGGAGGGGAAAGTGCGCGAGGGGTTGGGAGGGGTCGCCGAGTCGGCGACCAATAAGACACGTGAGGATGGGGGGGATGATGGCGGCGACCTGGGTTGTTTGTCAGTTTTTGCATATTCGGGAGATGCTTACGTAATTCGAGATGTCATGTGAGGGGTTCGGGGATGCTCACATATGGCTCGATGAAAAGGCTTTCGTTGTCCAACATGGCTGAGGTAAGATGCATCATTTGTGTCAGAGCAAAGAGATTTTTCATGCTATGCGTGACTTTCTCTGCAATGAACTGCACGAAATAAGGAACCAGTTGATGCAGCCCGGGATCGTGTCTGAGGCTGGAAAACGCAGCGATTCTGTAGTCCTCGTTGCTCTCGTCTAGGATGGCGAGAGATATTCGTTCAAAGTAGATCTGCAGTTCTTTGGAGAGGATGTGCTTGACGAGTGGCTTGACGGTGACATTGTCGTTGCCACTGATGGAGGCGAGGCCTACATTTGCTCCAGCTCCTTTGGAGACGAGGTCTGAGTTCCGCGACTCTGCGGTACTTGGATTCTGGGGTATTGAGGGTTGGACTCCTTCGACGGCCAGCCAATGCGCTAGGGATAATGATAAGCTTACGTTCGGAAGATAGTTAGGAGCTCATGGGCAATACCGGTAAAGGATATCTCCTTTGGAACTTTTGGTAACGGAGCATTGATCAGCTTCTCAAAATCAATCTCCTCATCTTCGACGTAGAAAAGGGGCTGCCCAGGACCGAGCGAAGCTTCACCAAAGCGTAAAGGTCTTGTGGATTCATATCCATATAGAGGCTCCACATCCAGCACCCGCAGAGCTTGAGAGATATCCTGCGTCGACAACACCGTCCTCTTACTGTGTCGCATGAACTTCAAGGCTTCCTCTAACACCTGCGACAAGCGATATTCCACGTCTCGCGATAGACTCTGGAGCACATCATCGCCGATTGAGGAGATGCCAACAGACTCGGCAACATCCCTGACATTGTCAGGATTCCAGTAAGACATCTGAAAAGGAGACGGCTATTTTGAAACAGCAGATGCGGTTGACTACCGATAGAGTTCGCGATGATGCTGGATAAATATCGTGATGAGGTATCGCTTGTTACCATCACCGACGCGTAAACTAGTCCAATGGTTTGATTGTAGAGGATGAGGGCGGGAGACGGCGGTATGTGATACAAACACGTTTGTAAACACGTTTTCTGTACAACCTCAATGATCGCAAGTCCCTCGCCCCGAAAAGAGAAGTCTCATGTGGACCGGGTAGTTGGAAGATCGGCGATCGATATTTCTGCTGGTTCCCGTTGCGGGCCGTGATGCGCCTTGCTGCAGTCCTCGAAGGCCAGAATGCATCAATACATTGGTCGCTGCTGTGAGGTGGAGAGCCGCACCTTGAGATTTCGATTAGGGCTGGATCGGACGAATCGGGTTGGGATTTCGTCGAGGTTGCGAGGCGGCTCTTTCACGTGTTTGGTCAGCCTGTCCCAACTCTTCAATCTCTCGATGTGATGGGTTGGTGAGACCGCCCCTTAGCCTCTGTATTGGTGGGCAGGCAGCAGCACAGGCGCTCATCCTAGTTCTCTGCTCTTTCGCCCCATAGAGTCTAGTACGTAGTAGGTTGGGATGCATACCATGGTAGCCTCTAAACTCAATCACCTCTCGACATGTCTCACCCGCGACACAGTATCTGACTGTACCTAAGCGAAGCATATTTCTTCAGCTTGGAAAAGCCCTGGGCGCGCCAGGCTCCTTGACTGACAGGTCACATTGATGACACACAGCTCCATTGCTCTTCTCCACTATGGTATGCTACTCTAGGACACTGCGTATATACTCTTCCTCGAGTGCTCTCCCGGTAACAACTCTACAGATGTTGCCTGCTCGTTATGTTGCAGGATAGTCCTGGTCGATGAGAGCATGAAACACATTTGTCGTCTATCGGACGGATAAGGACATCTCACTGAATGGCCCCAGTTCAGGACAGCTGAGACCCTCTTCATCCAACCATCTTTGTCCCTGGCTTGTCACATCCGGATTGAACTTTGTACCCGAGTGGGATAGGATCTCTGTCTGGGAGCCCGTCGACTCCCGGCAATCCTGCCAATGGATAATTCTCCCGCCAATAACTCCATTTCAAGCAGGAAAAGGTCAGAGGCGCCAATGGAGCCAATCCGTCGCCCTGGTCCGAATGAAACATCGAAAGGACCACACCATTGTTGCTTTTCAGATGGCTTATTCCTTTTTTCCCGAAACTGCGTTGGTGTTGGTTGGGAGGCTCCGGCCGATCGCCTCCGGAACCGCAGCGCTGCAGCAGCATCGAGCAGATACGCTTGTTCCTGGTAGGATATCCTAGTGCCACCATCTTGCTGCCGCTTCACCGACTCAACCCAAACACATCCTACGCTAGTCTGCCATTTTACGTGGATTTATAGGCGCTCGAATATTCGCGTTTTCTCGATGGTGACACATTATCCTCTTTCGATGAATTCATATTCGGGTTCCCAGTAGCGTGGAACAGCCCTGGCTTCGCCAACCACTTGCTGCGTGGCTGAGGCTTGTTAGGGTTCCCAAAGGCATTTCTGGAAACGTCTGAAGGAACCCCGTAGCATGGTTCGGCCCAGTTCCCACACTTCGGTTCTTGTAAACGAGCTTGGTCAAAGTTTCACTTATCTGCCTGCGATTTGACCCCATTATTCAGGCACTACGCACGAATCGTCCAAGGGTGGAATGGCCAGAGCGTCACCTCAAGCAGCACTGGCTCTGTTCCCAATGCCACACCCCAGTCAGCCAATAGCCAACGGAGATCGGCATTCTCAGAAGAAAATGCCAAACCACCTCATCTCTCGCGGATGTTTGCGCGGATTCCGGCATCGACGGGACGTGAACGTGGATGTTCCACGCATGGAAAGGAATTTGCATTCCTATTTCTGAGCATCCACCACACAATGTCGATAGCCATCCGGTCCTTTAGCCTAGGTGCTTCTTATTTGTGGGTCAGCTCCCGCCCTGGCGATGAGCTAGAGAATCGTCGATTCCATCTAGTTCATATATCGCACAAGGGACCTAGCCTGGTAACTACCCGTTCTCACGGCCCGTTGAAGCTCATGCATATGCCGGGACGAGAGGTTATTTGCTATCCTATCAAGACTACTTTTCTCGTGTGTCCTACCAGTCATGTACTTACATGTACACGGATTTTTTCTTTTGCGGTTACTTAATAACCTGGCCCTACCCACCAAGTACCTCCAACATTTCTTCTGCTCACATCCATCCTGCGCGCCTGTTGCACCTGGTTGAAGACATATCATTATTTCCACGTACTCTCAACTACATCAGAACATTTCGATAATTTTCCACGACTCCGCAAAATGTCTTTTGGGATCAACAACCTTTCCGCAGCGAGCGACAGCACCTTTCCCGCAGAAGCAAATATGGATCGACAACTACAGAAAAAGAGATCTGCGTTGCCACCTCTCCGCATCCCGTTCAACATCCACGAGCTATCAAGAAACGATCCTCCATCACCTCCGGCGAACCCCCCGCCGAGTCCTCGCCGAAGACTCTCGATGGAATACTCTTGTGCGAACACTCCATCCCTCGATGACGAAATGATCTTGTGGGAAAATAAAAATGAACCAGTGAGTTTGAGGTCCTCATTCGGATTAGTTATCCCGCAAGCCAACTAACCGTTGTTACACTGCAGAACGGGCGCCCCATTCGCACCGTTATTGGACACCGGGCTGAGGATTACATGAACTAGTACGGCGGAATTTCAAGGGTGAGTGCAAAGTACAACGTGTCGCTGCACCGGAAGGCCCAACTGACGGATTATCCCTACAGATTGTCCGTTTCTGTACCATGTCACACGATAATCCAGTCAACGATCGATCTCTGAGGCTTCGATAATCTCGGTTCGCAATCCTTGCACGAACGCCTTCTCGAAACCCGATCCCTCCAAAGTTCTCATCTGCTACTGCCCGAATCTAGCATTGGAATCAGCCGCCGCCTTATCTTATCACCTGTTCCCGAATAATTTTCACTTGGAGGCGGCTCGGCGCAAGTCGTTTTATGTCATTCGGATGTCTTTCCCTCGAAATGTCACCAGGCCAAAGTTCCACCTAGAGGTAGAGGAACGGCTCGGTGCCACAATCAAAAGTCTTGTTTTTATCTCTCTTTCTCTAATGCCGCTCACCGGGTCAATTTCGGGGCTTATGGGTTCCTTGGAGTACGCCAAAAAAAAGCTTGTTTATAGACTTTAAATCGCAAGAGGTGGGATGGAGATTTTTTTTTCTTCTTTCCCTCGCCAAAGGGGCCGGGGCGGAGGTGTGCATCGTGTGGTCAGTTTCTGTTCTTTGAACAGCCTTTAACTTAGTATCAACCCTGTTGGGTATATTGAAATAGAGTATCGATTATCCTAAAACGAAGGGTCTTGCATGACCAAGAGATTTTTCTGAGCGTTGATCATGAGCCGGGGGCTCCTGTCCAGAAAGCAAACGGTATGGTTTGGATGTTGTCACTTCGATGTTGGGTTATCGGGTGGTGAGTGCTTGAGTCCGGAGTAGGGGCCTCTGACCGTGCACTTCGTTGCAAACAGTCAGTTCATCAGGGTCCTTCCGGCCTGAAACCACCAATCGGATATGTGCAGACGATGAATGGGAAGCTGCGCTGCTCGCCCATCCCATCCTATACCTTCTTTTGCTGTTGTAAAGGTCGCCGAAATTGAAGTTACAACAGCCAAACGCAATCGTTTGGTGTCTAGAAAGTGTCCTCAAAACCAACGAGAACATATCCTCATTACTTTACGGTAGGCTCCAAGCCTTCATTGCTCTGCAAACTTATGCACAAGGGCAAGAAGCAAAACCCCTAAAGCCTCCCAAAAGAACCCCTACCTTCTCAAATAAAAGCCAAAATCCCCGCACTCACCACCGACAATCCCACAACCGTCCACCCCGTCCACACAACCTGATTATTCAACAACTCCCTCCCCGTATCCCACACTAAATGCCTCACGCCATTCCAACTATGATACGTGAACGGCAGCGCCACCAGATACTTAGTCGCGACCTTAGCTGCCACGGGCCACGTCGCGAAAGCAGCCGCGATGCTCTGGGATTCGAGGTGCCAGCCCGTGAGAGGCGCAACGAGGTAGGCGGTTGCGAAGAGGTAGAGGGACCCGCTGAGGAGGGAGCCTGTTATGCGGGTAAGCCCGGAACCGTACCAGGTTATTTGCGGACGGTAGATGGTGAGGTGAGGGGAGACGGGGCGGTTTTTTCGTTGCTCGACGAGGATGGAGTAGGCGGCTTCGGGGGTGAGTTTTTGGGTTGCTATGGGTCTGTTGGGTTCGGGGGTAAGTATAGTGATTGATATTTGGGCGAAGCGAGGGGAAATATGGGGGATGATGATGTGAAGACTCAAGCGGATCGACTCACCTTGTCTGGACATGTTGATTGTTCGCAGAAATAGCGCCAGGAGCAGCGAGCCTACCGATCGCTGTCTTTGAGAATACTGTATTCGGGTGCGAGGCAACTACATGTCCCATCTCGAAAGGTCAGCGAGCGGGGGCGGGGATCAGTTGTAGAGGGGAAGCGGAGAGGAGGTCCATGAGAAGGGACTTACGCCTGCGCAGAGACTGCTGTGCTATCCGCTGAGCAAACATCGTAGAAAGACTGATTGATCAACCAATCGTCCAGGTATCAGGTCCGATGTGATGAGTTGAGGTTTGGAAGGTCGACCGAACAAGAGCGAGCCGAACATGAGCCGACGAAGCGAGCCAAGACCCGCCTGACCAATCAGCGTCCCTCAATTCCCAACCCACAACACAACAACACATAAATTTCGCTTCCTCCCAACCTCTTCTCTTCCCTTTACAACAACCAAGAAACCCCACCTCGCCTCCTCCCACCAGCATCGAAAGATATCTGGGATGAAGAGATTTCGGCGTGAGTGATTCGGAATCGACATTTTTGTGTTGAGGAAGAATCTGGCGTTTCTGAGATGAAAAACGAGAGTTTTGACCTGTTGTTAATCACGCATTGTTGTCGGGCTTCAGTGATGAGGTGCGTTTCATATCAGGGTTACATGACCGTTTGGGGGTTTTGGATGGTTGGACGGTTAGTAGGATATCTGCCAACAACGACTTTCATTCATGATGGAGCCGAACATTTGGAAAGTCTGCCATGCGGTATTTGAAGGGGAGGGAAGTCGGAGATGCATGTATGCTTGGTTCTTCCAATGAGGGATTGTTCCTGTATGTGCTACTACCAATCAGAGCCGAAACCCGGAAAAAGGATCTAAAGACCCCCCCTGTGCAGATTGAGAGAGAGCTTGGCGTTGAATTCGCCCCAAAAATTAAATCGATTGAATAAAATGCCACAGGGACCCTGGCATCGAGACATTCGGCATTCTTCTCTTCAAATCCTGTTGGTGCTTGTGATGTATGTTTGTACATACAATCAATTACGCATACTACAAACCATCGATTCTACCACTACCCGCGAGCCTCCATCTCCCCGCCAGCTTACAGCTCATCTATCAGACTATCATACATATCCTTACCCCTCCCCTTATCCCCGACCTGTTCCCGTGCATGCGCCAATGTCTTCTGCATCTCCGGTATGATCTCCATAATCCATGTGTGCTGGGAGGACCGCGGTTTCAATACCTGCAGGGCTGTCTTGAGGCCATGCAGGGTGGGTGTCCATTTCAATAGCTTTTTGTTGTACCATGAAGTCCCTCGAAGATGTTGGGGTTCAGGCTTGTCCAATATGTCTGAGTACTTCCATGTTCCCATCAGCCGGCTGGTGTAATTCGCTACTTTCTCGTCCGCGTCCTTCCCTCCCGTGTCTCTTAGCGCATGGACGGCTGCGAGCTCGAGGACTACCCCAATGATATCCGGCTGCACTCTCGGGTCATCTCCTTTGAGTGGCATTCCTCCACGATGCTGTGGGTGTTCCAGCAACTCGATGATAACCTCTGCTTTACGCAGCGCATCTTTCGTATTGGCCCATTCGCTTTTACTTGCTAGTAAATGCGTGCCAATCATGACTTCTCTTACCACAGCGGGTACCTTCATCTCATATCCCGTCTTCACCACCCGCCGCGCCAATTCTATAATAACATCCTGTCTGCCAGCTAGGTTTGCCTTCCTGGCCATTGCCTCCATAGTCTCCGGGCGCAACTTCCTTGGCACCCTATGCATTTGTTCCAGAAACGGTAGTAGTATCTGAAAGTCTTCCGGCTTCCTCATCAATCTCAGTAGGTCGCTCAATCGAGTCGTTGGGGGCTCATCCTTGGTACGGTCGATAGGCATAAGTCTGAGCCTCATATCCTCACCAGTATCGGTAGGGATAGTGGCATAGACCGGCTCTGCGTCGGGATGGAGAAGTTTTTTGCGGTTACTGCCCAAGTAGATTAAATCTCGTTCGTGTTTAGAAAGATATGTGGGAAGGAAGACGGTGTCACAGAAAGTTGAGACTATGGCGTCGAGCTCAGGAGATGATGTTGGTGGAAATTTTGGGAATAGAGCTATGAGACATTATTTAGTGGTTGACGATATCAGGGTGATGGTATCTTTGATCAGGCTGCGTACCTGGATTCATGACGTTTTGGACACCACGTCTGGATTGGTGCACCATACTGCTGACGGCCTTGCTTGCCACCTTGCCCGGCCTCCACATCGACTTCATCTCTCTGAGACTCGACCGTGTTGTGCTACAGGATAGGGTGGAAGTTGGAGTTGAAGTTGACAGGGCTATTAGGCGAAGAGGAGAACATCCCCGGTTTCTCTGCTTACATATTGTTCGCTGTAACGAACCTCCACCCTTCTCAGCGACAATAGAAGACTAGTAATGCCGTTTACTATTCCCACACGTCGGCCATTGAGCTGCTGGAAGTCAATCTTAAGACAATCGCGGAGAGCAAAGATTTCGAGATGTCCGTTATCAACGATACCGCGGTCTTTTACGGGGCTGTCGCAGGAACCTCCATTGTCGACATTGCCGTTTTCATCAGAAAAATCTGGTTCGTAAATTCACAAGTCACCTTACGATGTGGAAGAGGATTACTTAATCGTTCTTGGTGGATCAACTGCTTCTATATCTTCATCGCCAAATAATCGAGATCTATGTCTGACAAACCTCCCCCCCTACAGGACTTAAAAAGATCAAAACCTACCCTCCCCCGCCCTCTAGCCGCGCCAAAGTCAAGGATCCCATCGCGCTCATCACCACCCAGCAACTATCAGTCCTCGATCCAACCGGAGCCCGTCAGCACCTCTTTTCGCGAACCAACCGCGAAGCCGCCAAGGTTGGCGACGTGCTGCTTGTGCGGCTCAAGAATGGCGATCCCTTCGCCGGAGTTTGTCTTAATATCAGACGGCGCGGAGTAGATACGGGGATCTTACTGAGGAACGAGTTGACGAGAGTGGGTGTGGAGATGTGGTTTAAGATTTATAGTCCGAATGTGGTGGGTATTGAGGTTGTGCAGCGAAGGGAGAAGAGGGCGAGGAGGGCAAGGCTGTACTACATGCGGTACGTGGATGTTGATTTCTGTTTATACTTTAATTTCTATCCCGACAGGATCTCCAAGTGGAGATGAGCGAGTCGAGAACTTACATTATCGCTATAGGAAACCTAAACACGACATGGGTTCTGTGCAGAATATCGTACTGCAATATCAACGCCAGAGGAGTATGTTATCTAATGACAATGGGAGAGGCATTGGCTCAAATGCCGGGAAGAAAAACAAGAAGAGCAACAAGAGATAAGCGCCATAGTTGCGTGCATTCGGCGCCGGTGGATGATGCTACGCAATGGTTCTTCAAGGAGCTATCATGATCGTGTAACCAGTCGATTGCACTCAGATCCCTCTTCTCGGAAGGGTTCACTAGAATACCGCCGCTGGATGCATATGGATCTTCCATTTCTTTCTCCCGTACGTTCATGACACTTAGATGCGTGCCTGTATATCATTTATTTTGTATCACTAGTACATGAGAATATATCCTTGCTTCGACAAGCAACTCTCTTTGCAATGGGGAGTGATCCCCGACATCACGAGGAGCCTCTCAAGGCACCCATGATCCGGTCGATATAGCAACAATTTCTTCGAACCGGACCCACCAGCTGTAAACTTCGAAGTAGTCCTGATGTGAAGTTTACTCGTATATCACCTACGTGATATCATGTAGCGCCCCCCGCCCTCTGTGAGCCAGAGAATTTCACATCGACCACGGTAGTGAAATTCTGTAGTCATGTCACCAATGTGATCTTATATAGCAACGCATCCCCCCAGTCAGAGCAAATCCAGAACGCCTGTAAGCCACATTACATATTCGATTTTCCACGCCAGAGTCCGGTTGATCAGCCATAGGAGCCGTAAAGCAATAACTCCTTCCAAGTCATCCAGAAGTGCAAGCAAGCCCAATAAGAAATTCGTTATGTACTTCGTAAGCGGCCATGAAAAATAGCTAACCACCCCTATCCACACTTTTGCCTTTGCTCGTGGTCGCCCTTTCGCTCCTTGCTCTGCGTAAAAGAACTCTCAGTCTGCCCTCAGCACCCAATCCATCGCCTGTGATAGGCCCGCTTCTGATCCCTGGACCACTAAGGTTTTGGTTGCTAGCGCTGCTATCGCTAGATAACCAATCTTGCCAGCGTCCGAAGATCGATGATCTCCTAGAGTGGCCGGTAGTTGGGCGAGAAGAGCCAGTTCGACTTTGCGGCGTGCTGCTGTTGTACAAGGACTTTAAAGAATTCTCCGACTCCGTACTGCCACCCATTTGAGGAAATTCCATTTGTATAGGGGAAGTAGCATGCGGCGCTAGGGGTGAACTGAAATCCATGGGGCCAATGAGACCCGTAGTCTGTGGTCTGCTGAGATCTGGTGAAGGGAACCGGGAAGAACCGGAGGGACACCACGAAACACTTTGCAAAGACGAGGATGTAGCTTGGGAAGGCTCAATAGTTCTCAGTAAGAGGCCACTAGATGATGTCATGACGTCATTTTGCTTTCCACATGCTCCATTTGGATGATATCCTGAGAAAGGGATACTTGCTGACTTTGAACGGCGTGTGTGCCCGCGCTTCCAGGGACTCTGTGCAGTAATCTCTTGCTCTGAAGATTTGGTGATGCGGTTACGAGATTCCTTCGAGACCTCAGTCACTGCCTTGCCCTCACCATTCTCATTTACAGGCGGCAAGTGAATCCTTAAATAGTGCTCCTTTTGGCCAGCCCTCTCGTCCGGCGGGAGTAGCTCCTCTACAGCCGTGAGGCTTGATAATATATTTTGGAGCGTATCATACGCTGTGGGTGCTGTGTATGCAATATCGTTGGCAAGCTTCCCATGGTCCGATGGCTTAGAATCCGTTATCATCTCACTTTGGTCATTTGTTTTCTCCATGGCCGATGTGGCAAGCTTGTCAGTGTCTTCAAATTTCCCGTCAAGCTCTTCCTGTTCCGAGCCGAGATGGTGGCCTTCCTGTGAAAGGTTAGGCCGGTAGTTCGCACATAAACTTGCGATTGCATCCAACGTATTTGATACTTCCGGTTCAATCGCTCGCAAAATCCTGTCGAAGCTAAACTCCTCAACTGAAGGGAGATTAGTCTTGTCCATCTCTTCTTCCTCCGGTGTTGTAGGTACTTGTTGCCGCGAATCAGGTCTCGAGGATCCAGAATAGGTGCGAACTATAACAGGTTGATTGAAAGCGCTGTTACTTACTACCGTAGACTTGGAGTAACGGTGCCGGCGTGGCCTTAGTCCTCCATTCAGCTGTCGCAAAGCCGAGGTTAATTGTGTGGCGGTAGAGTCACTACTCGCAGGCACACCATTTCCACAGTGCTCCGGATCGGCCAATGATATAGTTGACGTATCTCTGCCGGTAAGGCTCCACAAACCTAGAATGTTTAGAGGTAGAGATTGTAGTCTCCTGTGTGTACTAGGAAGCGGTGTGTCTGGCGCGGACAATATGCCGTTCAACCTGCGCGTATTCGCATAGCTCGGATCCTCCTCATCACGCCGTGGCCTCGTCACAGCAGCTGGCGCTTCTTCTGCGCGGGGGAAATCGATCGACCTAACAACGTCCGATTCTTGTGCTTGCATTTGGACAGGGTAACATGAATGACTGCGTGGGATAGGCGTGATCAAGCGCTGCAGAATTGATGATTCGAGAGGACGTATGCAGAGGCGGCAGCACGATGAGGTGTCAAACTGCAAATGTGTGGTGTTGCGGGGAGTTGCAATAAGTCAAGAGTTGGAGGGGGTGGTGCGTTTAAGAGAGGTGTGTTGGCACAAACAATTAGATAATATATCCTGGTCGTGGTTAAGCCAGTAAGCCAGTTAAGCTAGTAAGCCAGTTAGGCCAGTAAGCCAGTTAAGCCAGTTAAAGCCTGAGTCTGGTCAGCATCCCTGTTTAACCACCACCAGACATGTGACCAGGCAGGACCTGAGACATGTGACGTTATGGATGCTGCAGTATGTACCATCGCGTTCAGAAATTCAGCGACCACAACAACGGGTTCAATGCCGCTGCGATTAACGCGACTCCGATCGCTTCAACTACCCAAATTCCCGGCAATTAGACTCTCCTACTGCACATCGTGCTCTCTATGGCGGCTATCTATCACACCTCTTCATCGGCGCGGCCAAATCCAGTCCACTTCTCATCGCCCACGGAATGCGTCCACGGTCGTGTCATCAACCATGATTGGTGTCTCCAAGGCACAACAATTGGAACCGGCTGTGCGAGGGTTGTTTGAGGCCTTGGATGGACTGAAGAAGACAGCAGCAAGCTATGTCAATCTTAGCAGAGTGGATCTGGCGTTGCAAGGCGTTGAGTCTGGACAGAAGGCTCGGGTAAGGGTTGCGGGTGCGTGGTCTGGAATTGAGTCGTTGTATTACGTCTCGTCTTTCCCCTCATCAACGGTATGACGAAAGGAATACGCTGACGGGTTCTGAGCTAGTGCTGGGGTTGAATGACGGTCAAGAATCCACGTTCAGGCTCGTAAATGCACTTTTAGCGGACCCTTTATCTGAAGAGGAAGCCTGGGAGAGGCAACTGGGAGGCGCTGGGTCAGAAGGCAGGCGGAGGTTGCTAATACGGTAATCCTTTTCCCGTCCGATTAATACCATCCTTCCACAGATGAGGGCTTATATAGCTCCAACATATGCCAGATACGGAGAAGCCTCATCATTGAAGAGCTCGCTCTTACCAACACTATATGTACCTTCT
The DNA here is from genome assembly GCA_022345705.2 of Sabuloglossum arenarium. Classification (NCBI taxonomy): domain Eukaryota; kingdom Fungi; phylum Ascomycota; class Geoglossomycetes; order Geoglossales; family Geoglossaceae; genus Sabuloglossum; species Sabuloglossum arenarium. The sequence goes on from JAJDMY020000278.1 coordinate 13,083, forward strand.
CCATTCTTGAAATCCAACAATCTGGAAATTCTCATCTCCGATCTCCGAACAAACTTTGCTCCACAGGTAAAGGGTCCGTCATCCGGAAACATCTCGCTAAAGGAGGTAGTCCTGGTCCCCTCGTTAGAAACGCCATCGTCGGCGGACGGGCGGTTCTCGCTTGTCAGGTACCCCATCCATAAAGCGCTGATCATTGGGGAGGGAATTGACGGTGCAGTGGCATATGGACGGTTTGCAGCTGGTCAGATAGATGGGGATATATCATCAACGGATCTAATTAAGGTGGCCGTGGACCTTCCTGCATCTAGCAAGGCTCCTGAGGATGAAGCTAGTTCAAATGCCGCCTCAATCACCAAAGTGGATGTTCAGCTCGCGGATTCAGCCATTGCAAAATTCCGGCAATCTCTGGAAAATGCGACATTTTACGAACAGGGATGGTTTTGTAGCGGAGTTCCTTTGCTGTCAAAATGGCTTACTTCCGGATCCAGCAGCGCTGAGACAGAGAAACTGAAGCCTGCAGTGCGAAATCTAATCACTTCATTACTCGACGAAACGGAGTCACGTATTATTCAAGAAGAGGCCGATAAACGAAATGCTGCGGCAGCCTTGCGGCCGTCGGAGCCTCTCCGACAATCCCTGGATTCTGCGTTGACAGCATGGGCAGAGCGTGCGCACACCGAACTCCGAGATGAGCTTGACATCGCGTTCTCTGGGAAGCGGTGGCGGCGATTAGCGTGGTGGAAGTTATTTTGGCGAGTCGACGATGTTGGAATGATAGCCGAGGAGGTGCTGTCGCGGAGGTGGCTGGTAGAAGCGGAGAAGGAGATCATCTGGGTAGCTGGACGGATTCAAGAATTTGTACTTGCTAAAACTTCCAGAAAGCCTAGAGGATCGGATCATGCTGCGAAAGGAGCCTCAGCTCCTGCGGTTGAATTGGATCCGGAATCAGGATTACCTCGCACATTCCTCCACGCACCACCCCTACTCTCTTTCTCGGAACTCAGGGCTCTAGACCCAGCCGAAGACGACGAACCCCCTCTTCCGCCCCCCCGCCCCTGGCCCCTCGATATCCCCGTCGCGCGCTCCCGCCTCCTCAGCATCAGCATTCCTCCCCTCCAAATGCGCGCCCAATCCCTCGTCCTCCAAACCCTCTCCACCACCCTCCTAACCTCCACGCTCACCTTCCTCCTCTACCTCTCCTCCTTCTCGATTTACGAATCCAGCGTCGTCGCAGCGCTTGGTTTTGTGTGGTCGCTGCGAAGGCTGCAGAGGAAGTGGGAGGCGGCGAGGAAGGAGTGGCAGGAGGAGGTTAGGGAGGAAGGGAGACGCGCGGCAAGGGAGACGGAGAGCGTCGTTTGGGAGGCTTTGGAGAAGGTGGGGAGGAGTGATGCGGCGATGGAGGGGGAGGAGGAGAGGGAAAAGGCGAGGGAAGCTTTGGTGGCGGTTAGGGAGTCGCTGGAGAGATTGGATGGTTGAGTATGCGAAGGTTATGGTGAAAGAGAATGTAGTTTATGTATAATACTTGTTGATCGATAGGTAAGGGGGGATACGCCCCCCTGAACTGTTCCTCGCAAATCCCCATAACAACTTCAAACTCTTGAAAGCTTTCCGCTGACCAAACGTTTGTTCAAATTAGCATCGAAACTGACCTTTCTGCAAACACCCTAACATTTTTCGTATGTAGCCAATCAATAAGGAGGTGATTTATTCACGACCATCAATACTGCGAAAATCACGATACCGAACCATTCACCTTGTAATTCATTCATTCCTTTCTCAAGTGAGTCTTTAAAAGCAAAACAGGCCTCCTCCATGCATCGACGTATTCCTTGATCGCCTTCCCCCTTTCTTGTTCTCATACACTGCCGTGATTTTCACAAAGCGTTCGTCGCAAGCAGTAATGGATAGAAATACATAACAAGCAAAAGGAGGCAGACGAAAAGCAAACAAATAAACAATAAAAGGAGGCCTTCACCAGCTCTGAGAATCTTCAGTATTACTCTGTGTTCTGGCGTAGAGGAGCTTTAAAGGGGAGGGATTAGGTATGTGCTATTCTGATCGGTATAAAACAGACACGCGATATAGGACAAAGGGGCACGGTCCGGACAGACAGAATGGGGCGCAGTATACATCCAATGGAAGAGGGAACCAGGAAAAAAGCGCGTCTGGTATAGGGACTTCAACAGGAGTTATGCCAAACAAACAAGCTGGTTGCCAAGCACGATGACGACGACTGCGAGGAAGTTTGGGCGTTGGGGCGGGTGAGGGGGACAGATGGAACTGAATCCTTTATCAAGTCTTTCTTGTTTTTCTCTCGTCGAATAATCTTAAAAAAATCCAGCGAAAGAACACGACGCAATGGAGTGGGGGCGACAGGAAAGGAGTGCGAAAGCGAGAGGTAGAAAAAAGTGATGAGAATGTGAATCACTGGTGCTCGTTGGGGAGCCGCGGCACGTCGGGGATGCCGTTAGGGGCATCTGGGATTTCGACGTCTTCCTCATCGTTGTTTCCGTCATCTTCTTCTGCTAGCTCGTCGAGCTCTTCTGGATGACTGTTTAAGGGCATTTTGTGAGTGATGGGGGGTTCTTCGCAAAAGCCTTCCAGACGCTGAAAGTGAAAGAGCGCTTGTATCTACATACCCAAGTAATCCCTTGACGTCCTTCATCTCGTAATGCCGTCGCCTCATCTCCTGAAACATCCTATGCTTCTCCTCCTCCTCTTCACTCTCGAACCCTCCGTCTGGCCTGTGCGGACTCACTCGCCCTCCCTCGCCATTACTCGCATCGGGATCCAGAACCACTTGCTTCTCGCTCTTCACACTGGCAGCTCGTTGCAACCGCCCGCTTCCAGCCACAGGCGCACCAGGAGCGGGAATAGCCTCTTCGGGCTCGCCGAGCTCGAGCCCAGGTATATCTTCCTCCTTCGCACCGTGTAGTCCAGTGACCCTATCGAGTTCATCGACTACCAGATCTCTAGCATCTAATTGGTGCATCTCGGTATCGTCTTCCATAGGGTCGTAGCGTCGCGCGTATGGAGTCTTGGGTTCGTTGATCTTCATCGTGCTGCTTTTCTCCTGCTCCGTAAGGTACAGGTTCGCCTCATCCCATTTTAGGCGCATCTTTGTCTCATCCTCCTCCGCCTTGGCGGCAGCGGCCGCAGAGTGTCGACGCGATGAAACAGATGGACGAATTGCCGAAGACGAGCGTCGGTGTCCTGCATTCTGAAGGGTATTTTGAAGAGTGATATCTTTTTCCGAATCCCCTGGCTCGGGTCTCGCTGCTGAGGTATTTGCTTGGGGGGCTGGAGCGGCGGTAGGTGGGGCCTGGACCGGAGGGGAGCGGTGGAAGGATGAATTCTTCAGGATGCCTAGGCACAAGATCAGTGAATGTAATGGTAAATCCCTTGGGTCAAATTTGATGTTAAGATATACCTTTCGGACGCTTAACGTCGCCGCCGTGAATATTGGGCGGGGAGTGTGTCATTGCTGATCCGAGAACGGAAGCAACACGTGCAGACCGAGTTGTTTTGTCTGTTGAGCTGTGCGGTTGTGGTTTGAGTAAAAGTACGGAGTAACAGCAGATATAGGGTGTATGGGTTGTTCGTCACTGATGTTGGATCGTGATCGGCTTAGAGAAAAGTCTTCACGCGTTCAGCTATTCGTCGTGTCGCCGCATGTCTTGACTTCTGGATCTGCGTTGTCATGTGGAGGGGAAAGAAGTAAAGGTGGGATGGTGGATGACGTCGAGGATGGGCTTTCGCACTCTCAAAGCGGCACTGGTTGGGTTGGGATTATTTTTGACTCAGCTTGGCTCCATTCTTCTCGCCTTCCCACTCAACACATCACTGCTTGGTGATATTATATTCTGTAGTTCCTCAGGTGAAGGAAGTGTTTCATTATGCTATAGCTATAGAATTGGTAGAAAGCTTGCCGAAACGCAGATGTCATCGCCCGGGAAGATCGAACAATCCGAGGGGAAGCCAAAAACGCCGACACGAATACTTTAACTATAGTCTTGTATACTTGGATTATTGAAAGTTGTAGCAGCATCCTCTTCCCTTGGATCATCGATTAGCCACCTGCATCCCAATCTCCTCTCATCTCTGAGGCAATCGACAGTATTCTGTACTACACATTGCACTGGCAGTCTCGGCAGTCGGATGGCTTAGAGGGAGAAGATCGAAAGAAGATGGAAACCGCTGACCGAAGACACGTACATGTCCGCAGTCAGAATCCCCTTGCTCTCCTGAGTTCAGCAAAGAACCAGAATTCGCTTGATCAAAATAAATCATGAAATGTATGGCATGAAACCGTAAAAATTAGCGGAGCTAGGGGGATCGATCGGGAAAGAGGGATACATTCTGCAGAAATGCGTATTACTTCGTTATCTTAATGAAAGTGCAGAAAACTCCTTGATTGAATGCCAGAATCGTAATGCTCAATGGAGGGGGGAAGGGTATTCATGTCAATTCTCAACCAGAAAACTCGCCAAAAACAAGCAAACCCAACAAACACTCTTCGATAGTATCCCACATGGATTTCAGACCAACGTACAATCATGACCATAAAGGAATTCGTGTCTTGGAAATTCGTTGCGACATTATCGTAAATCATGCAATGCAAGCCTGATATGCTGGCAGAAGAACTGCGAGAGGCATCGATTGTTCTAGGTCGCTTTTTGATGATTCCACATGCGATTCAAGACACTCCTCTCATACCCAAGACTTCGAATTAGGAATTCCATCCTTCTTCACGCGACCGGAGATATTTCTGGGCAAGGTCATCGCCTCCCTGAGACGACAAATCCATCCAGTGGTATGCAACGCACATATTTGCCGGATCTCTCTTTGAAGGGTCTTCGTTCCTCTGCCTCATCATATCCGGTGTAAATGTATCCTTTGGCTTGGACAAAGGCTGCGTTACGCGTGGCAATAAATTCGGATTCGTTAGGTAGAAGATAGCCAACTCCCTTTCAGCGGTAGGGTCACCCTCCTTTGCAGTGATAGTCCACATGCGCGCTGCATCCTCCATGCTGAAGCGCGCGGCGTACTCAGACTCCTCAGTTCTCTTGGCACCTTTCTCTGCTTTACTACTAGCATTCGCGGACTCGCCCCGCTTTTTCGTGTGGTAGCTGACAACTTCATCGGCTAATACCACCATCATCCGGCAAACATCGTGCTTCAATCCCAGAGCAGCCAGTCCAGCATCCCAAAAGGCCTTCCCGCGTTCAGTCTTGTCCAGCACTTGAGCAGGGACGAAAGATGCTACGAATTGCAAATCTCGGAAAAGAGTCTTAGGTCGGATGTCTGAATTGCGGAACAGTTCTTGCAACACATCCACAATCATGTCAGTGCTAGGTGGACCAGTGGGAGAACGCGTGCCTGTTGGACTGCGGAGCGGGCCGCTTGCAATAGTGTGCGACCTTCGCTCCTCACAGTTAGCGATTGCCTCTTCTAGGTTCTTCGCTCTAGGAACCTGGACATTCGTGGTGCCCTCGGCTAGTTCTTCCATTGCTCCTAAGGTTGGTGAAGTAGGCGCCTCTGGGAGAGCATCTCTGCGATTGGTAAAAGAACGGCCAGAGCGAGAAGAAAGAGAAGCAACGATGAGGAGCTCCAGCTCATATAGAGCATGCAGTTTCGTAAAGGGGTTTGGATGGGTGGAGAATTTGTGCAGAAGACGCCGAAATGCCATGTTGTAAGGAAATTCGAGAAGCCCAGCTCGTTTCGCAGCTGATAAGCCTGAGGATCTGGCAGTTGCATCGCTTGAAGAAGAATTTTCTTCCGCAGAGTGAAAATCGGGTGCAGCATGTTCCAGAGTGGCAACCGGCGCTGCGACTTGTCCTTTCTCTGCTTTCCCAAGTGTTTCGAGTGGACCAGGGCGGTGTTCGATTCGGGCGCCTCTAAGACTTCGCATGCTCTTCTTTTTCATTAATGCCCTCTTCCGCTTTCGATCCAGCGCCTCTTTACGCTGAAGACATTCTTCTCCTAAATCTCCAGAGAACCAAGCATCTGTCTCGCTACCACGACTCCAAACCAGATTTCCGAGATCACTGAGTAAAAGTCCAGTCAGTGTCTGCTTCAAATCGAGTAGGAATCTGCGTTTGTCTTGGTTGACGCTCTCGGAATTCTTCAACATCACGGTATCGTTTGTGGTAGAGGCTGTCCTTGGGCGGATGCTGGAGGCACTCGAAGGAGATTGCGCTTGCGTCTGAAAGGGAGACCAGAAGGTGGCAGACGAATCAATCATAAGAACGGGGCCTGGGATGCCAAAATAATCTTGCGAATCCATGATGTCGGTGGTACCAAAGCTTTGCTGGGATCTGTTTTTTGATGAAATCGAACGGAGGTCCTGTGCGGTTGGTCTTCCTACGAAATCTAAGCTTCTTGGGCCCGAGCGGCCAGCCTCGATTTCGTATTCTTCGTCACTAGGAATGCTCAAAGTCCCCACACCCGTCAAGAACAAATCACCCTTTTGCCGCCCACTGTCCAAAATACGCTTGTCTCTGTAGTATAATTCGCTGGACCATAGCACCGGAGCGTCTAGGATGCCGTCGCCCACAAGCTTGTTAACGCATCTGTAAATAGCCAAACAGAATCTATGAATGCGTTCTTCGCCTTTGCAGAAGTAACTTTCGACACCACACTGCGCTAGCCATTTTGAAGTCATTTCTACCTGCTCGTCGGACAGCTTGTTCGGTCCCCCTTGTTCGATAGGTGCAGCCATGAGATCCACAATTTGAGTTTCGGTCTTCAACAAGAAGTTGTTGGTTGACGATTTCGATGTATTGCGAGGCTTAGCCATAGAGGTGGCCCTGCCTTGGGCAGTCCTTGGTGGTTGGCCCATTGTCTTCAAGGCCACAGCGATATTCTTGGCTTCCTCATAGGCTGCAGAGTGTTTCACATCGGTGACAAACCACATCTTATCTCGTAGATCCTTTAGCCGTAACATCATTTCCTCTATAGCGGCATCATGTCGCTCTTGGGATGTTGTGAGCCACACAAACCATGCCTCAAATTCCTCGATGGCACTAGCAGATTTACCTATAGAGTCGCGAGACCCGCGAGAGAAGATATTGAGCAGCGGCCCGTACCCATTGCTTCTCAGGGAGGGCGAAGATAGCTTGTGCAATTGCTGTAGGGTATTATAGTAAAGGTGCGCCGAGACGAACTCCGATCGGGATGTACACTGATTCATTGCCGCCTCAAGCATTGTCAGAAGGACCGAAGGTGGTTCGTGATATTGTTTGGGGTCCCTCAGACTATTATTTCGTGCATGCGACTGCCTGGATGTTCTCTGGTCGGCGAGCATTACGGACAATTGACTTTGAGTGCGGTAGGGATTGAGCGACATAGAGTTTTCGGGAATCAGAGGAGGCGCAGCCCGTCCACTAGTGTGATTGTGTTTCGATTGCTTCCGAATAGTAGAGGTTCGATTGCTGAATTCTTTCGACTCACTTTCCGGTGCAAGCTCCTTCGGGATCTCGTATTCTTCAACCAATTTGACAATAGATTCCTTCAGCTGGTGGTAGTCTCGACCGAGGTCGCTCCCGCCATCCTCTCCTTCGTCGTCGTTATCGCTATCTAGAGAATCGTCGTCGTCGTCCTCCTCATCGTCCCAATCCTTACGCATCCTTGTCATTAGATCCTTTCCGTCCGGAGAGACATACAGAACCGCCCATCTTTCAGCACATGGATGACAAGAGCCAGCGGTGCTCTCAGAGCCACCTAGAGCGCAAGTCATTTCAGACACAGCCCTCTTCACCTTGTTCCCGTACTCTTCCATGGTGGTGACTTTCTGTTCGTACTGCTGAGTATCTCGTGGTCCAAATGAACTGGGAGAGAATGTCTCCTCTCCAGCGAGATCGGTCCGGTCGAGTAATGGCTCGCGAGAGGTATTATCACTTGTAATTGACGACCCGCTATTGCTGATGAGTGAGGCTGAGTCGAGGCCTCCACGAGCTTGCGGTTTCGTCTGAATTGGCAAAGACATGCCGGATAGAGACGAACTGACTGATCGAAGCCCCTTTCTTTGGGTGTCCTTTTCTATTGCACTTGAAGGTGGGCGCCGGTCAGGAAAGAGTGTATTTGCAAGCGTTATTATATCAGAAGGGCAAACGAGGAGGAACGGCTGAACCTCAACAGTCTCCCTCGGCGACGTGATAACTTTTGCAGGGAGAAGAACAGGCTTAGAATCTACAGGTCGCGAGCATCGAAATCGGCTAAGGATACTCTCAATGTGTGTTCTAATTTGCGGGAGGATCGGGGCGGCTTGTTTCCTGTAAATAGTGATAAGGATTAGTATATTAATTGCGTGTACCCATTTTAATGCAACACTGACCAATTATACGTAAGATCCAGCACATGCTTAGAAGCTTGGGAAACAACCTCCTTCAAGATCTTGTGTCGAGCATACTCGCCGATGTGATGTCCAGTCATGATGCCGTGATACTGTGGAATTATGTCAGCAAATATGGGGTCGTTTCCAGAGGTTATAGACAATGCTTACCTCAGGGTTGATAATTGCATTCGTCAAAAATTTTGAGAAAAACCACTTTGCAACAATAAAGGTCTCAGCCGTTCGTTGCTTCTTCGGGTCCTCGATTTTTCGAATGATTGCATTGCCTAGCTCTAAAACACCTTCCGGAATGCCCCCAGCGCTTGGTTCATCATCTAGGACCTCGAAAAGCCTCTTCACGGCCATTTCATAGAATTCCTCTGCAGCTATCTCGTTCTTCGTACTTCGTTGCTCTGCTTGCGGCTTCATTCCTGAAGATTGCTCCTCTGCTCGTTCCAGCATGAAGGCACCGTCCTGCAATAACCTCATTAGATAGAGCTCGAGATTTCCTTTTGCTGGCCATTCTCGCATTGCAGCCCAGGCACTCAATACTGTAGACATAAAGTGCTCACTACCACTTTTACCCTCTGTGATGATTCTTGCGCAGGTCGCCGCCCATACTTCAGTACGCCGAAGGTCCTCCGCAGAGTCAGGCCCGGTGGAGTTTGCAAATATTGTGTAGATGAGAGCCGAAAGAGGGTCATGCCTATGGAAGGAAAGCAAACGTTCCACGGGTGTAGGTACGTGGGTTGAACTGCGATTCGGTTGAGAGGCAGTGACTCTTCCACGGGGTTGGGATGAGATGACAGATTCTACAGGGGCCGAGGACTGATGAAATGCAGTTATGGAAGCTAGCTCTGGCTGGGTGAGGCTTGATATCCGTCCGGCCAAGAAGTCTGGATTGGTCCTAATCTTTACGATGAACTTAAGCAGTTCGTCCCGTGTCCTGGCGGGTATCTCATGCATGAAAGTAGAGAACGTGCGAGTCTTCTCGTTTCTAGAAACCTTTGATTTCTCAAAGTCCAGATCAGGCTCCAATAGCGCATATCGACGGGTCGCATCACATGAATTCCGTACGTCATGGAGAGCATTGTAGAGCTGGGCGAAATTTTTCTTTTCGTCCGATCTGAAGTTGTCGACCAACGTCCTATGAGCTAGCTCTCCACAGCGTGCCAGACGCGCAGAGAGAGCACTCGCAACTAGGCATCTGTGGAGTCGCACTCGCGAATGCGAACGCTTTTGTTCTTGGTAGGCCTGAAGGCGGACGAGATGTGCAAGTTCTGCGAGAGTTGTTGACGATGCTGTCACTGCCGAAGTATAGATATAAGAATCGGTATATTGGGAGACGTCTTGGAGAGGAAGCCCTCGTATCTTCCCCGCAGGTGCTAAGGTAGATGACGGGTTCGAGCGATGGGAAATGGTGGTTGTAGGGCAGGTGTTCCTCCCATAGCCCCCATTCATTTTGGAGGGCTTTGCTGAAGGTGAAGGTGACCTGCCCGGGCTCTTTGACCGGGTGATGGAATCCGAGGAAGGCTCAAGATCTTCAACCGGCGGGGAGGGTGTCGGACTTCTAGAAGAGACCTGGGTAATGGTCGGAGAAACGGCTTCAATTCGCGTGGTTAGCGGACTTCTGCCACCTCATCGCGCAGCTCACAAGGCACAAATCGACCGAACATTATTGGCAGCAAAGACGGCATAAGAAGGGGCGCATAAGCATAACGAAAATGGGAAGGAACGTACGAGGAGAGAGATGAGCCGGCCCAGGCGGCGAGGACGAGTTTTGTGTTTGATTCATCTCGCCATGGGGATGGTTCGTTCACGATATATCTCGAGTCCGAACTCAAGAAGTTCAAGATTTCCGAGCTCGGAGGCGATCTGGGTGCCAGCAAGCAGCGGCGACAACTGTTGTCTTTTCGCGACGCTGATCTCTTAGTGCTTGGGGGAATTAGGTACTCAAAAAACCCACGACTTTGACTCACTCAATAAAATCAGAGACGGCGATTGCTCAGATGCTCGAATTTGTGTGAGGCTAAGATTGGGTAGTCTCAAAGTGGAGAAGTGAATAGTGTGCAGAGCGGGATGTGCCAGCGAATTCATGAGGCCCACCTCCACTGTCTTGTTCGCAGGCACTAGGTTTTTACTTGGGTACGCGATGGAATAAATCGGCGAATCAACAAATCAGCAGCAAGGATCGCGACGCCGTGCGTCCCCGTTGACAGGTCAGTCTGAGATTGGCCCGACCCGATTCAGTCCACCACAGATTCGTCGCTGCAACTCATTCTCTCTGGATGGGCTCACGTTGAGCAATGTATGCAACGTACTCCCTCACACTGTGGGCCAAGAGATTTGCGAAAGGTTAATCGACTCCAAATCGGCGTCACCGCGCCGATGCCATTTTCTCAGCTCTTTCGGGTCACAACCCATCTGCTGCTAATACAGCCACCGTTCATAATTTGATGATGCAGCGGTGGCTTTTCGAAACTGTCACTCAATAATTCCACCTGGTCCTATGGTCCTATCGTGTTCGTTGTGGTGACGCTACAATCGCTGCGAACTAGCTGCAGAATAGACAACTAGAATTGGACTCCCAGGCGCTGTTGTTGCAATATGACTGTTGATCAGACAAGAACGACGCTGAAGGGGTTTGTGCATCTCGCGATGAGTTGGCAGTGCATTGCATACCGCTCTGCTACACTCCTGCAGCCCACCTTGCATTAAACTCCTGTCTTTTGACCACTGCTGGGACTGCACGCGGGTGCAATCAGCCGAAGAATTATACCCGCTACTCGTTCCACCTTAGGGTATTTATTCGAGCGCAAATAGCCAACAGCGATCTTTGTACTCTTCCACTATGATGCCGGATCACATCAGACGTTACCATTGCATTGGATACTGGCCGTAACTCTAAAGCACACGTGGAATTCTTGCAATGGAACTTAGGAACTTAATCAGTCTGTATTGTGCTTCTTCGAACGTTAGAAACTTGACTGCCTCTAATGTTCATGTCATTATCATCGAGGCTGCAATCATGGATGAGCCTCGAAAAGGCATCCTCTCCTGGTAACAGGAATCCATGGTAACGGGCCTGCTCGCTGCACTCTTCGGGGAGGGATTCCGCTGTGTCGCAAGGGTTGGGATTCGCCTTTATCATACATGGTAGCGCTGTTCAAAACGCATCACATGTTAACTGGATATAACCAGTTAGTACTCCGTATTGTACGTTGTAGCAGATAATCCCGGCCATTCCGAAAGAGGCCTTGGGATTACATAATAATGCGTACTTTCCCAACTGGGTGCTCCACAACGTCCGTGGCTCGTGATTTTGTTTGGCTGAGGCATTCTTATGACAGAGATGCTGTAAAATCTCAAGACACGAACAATAGGAATCGGCATGTTGTCTTTATCTACACTCAGCTTTTGTAGATAATAGCAACTTATTCTTTATTGTTGTGTTGGTAAAACCCTTATTCTAATCTTGACAATTACCTTCCATGGTTCTCACGTGATACTTCTACTAATCGGAAATAGTCTGTAGACAGAAATTCATCACCATCACCCACCAGCACATATCCCTGCGAGATGTGAAATAAGAAACAGTTGCTCCCGACCATGGATGATTGGGGTTCTCCTTGGGCAGACGATGCAGGAACAAGACGGTCCTCGCCACCCCGGGAGACAGCACCAGTTGAATCCGAGCCTAGGCTGCCAAAGTTAAACCTCAAATCTCAATCCATCGGCAGCATATTAACGAGCCTTGAGCGGAGCCCGCCGTGGGTCGGTGATAAAGGCTTGGGAGGATGGACGGACGTGGAAAACTCGGCGACTCTAACTATCGATGCCTTTCCCGACTGGAATGCAGAAATCTCCACGAGAAAACCTTTGTCACCAAATGGAGTGGAGAAAGAGAGTACGGGCCTGCAAAATGAACGCAGGACTTTCTGGGAAGGCAGTATTGGAAATAAGGCACGTCTGCCTTCGGATGCCGTTGAGCTGGAACCACACTGGGGGTCTGGATCGTCCCATGCTGATTTTATCACCCCGGTTACCGAATTCTTGCATTCAAACGGTAAGGCTATTGTGAGAATAGCACCCGGAGTACGTAGTGAAGGAGACAGTGACGTCTCTTCCAAAGAGGACAACGAAGAGAGAAATACTGGTGTTCCGCAGAGGTTTCTGGGCTCTATAGTGCTTCCAACCGATCAGAATAACAATCAACCAACAACTGTAGCAGACTACCAGGCTACGGTCTCTGCACGTGAAAATCTCGAGGAAGGGGATTTGTCGTCAAGACCATCGTCATCTCCAGCGAGTGAAAAGTATATTGAGACGGAGGCAACGGAATCACCGAGGACTTCATTTGATGAGGAGGCTGTTTTGTCCGAGGAAAGGAAGCTACGACATCATTCGTCTCAAAGGCCTTTGTCACCAAAGACGGATATAGTCCTTCTCAAGGGTCAGGATGTTGCCGATAACAGAGAGGACGATTTTGGTGACTTCGAAGAGGAGATTGAATGTGGAGGGGATAGGGAGTTTGAAGCTGGATTTCACCCTCCAGGGAGCCCCATATCTCAGAAGCCTTCAGTGCAGGACCAGACAAAATCACTTATGTCTGGTCCTCAAGATGATCTGGAAGTCGTTAGTTTTGGGGTAGACATGACACTATTAGATGTGCTAATTCCAAAAAGCCACTCTACAGACTCGTCTCCAAATGTAGAAGACGACATCATCTCGTCAACGTCAAGGTAATTTCCAATTTTGTCATATTTTCGCTTTTGGCATGACTGACATACAATTCAGTCGCAAGACGTGGTACCGCATCTCTCGCAAGGAAACAATGAGGGAACATAACAGCGGAACTGGAGACTACGTGCGAGCAACCTGGGTTGGGTCTTCGATTCAAGCGAATGTAAATAAGATTGTGGCCCGTTGGGTCACTGAGGATCGAATTACGGGTGGTGTGATATTAGGTGGTGGTAATAGGTTAGGAGCCATGTTTGGCTGGGGCGAGGATGCGCGGAGCATGCGGAGAATGTCTGGGAAAACGCAACCTGGAACCCGAAGAGACTTTAACGACCTGCCTTCACCGGATACGCTGAGTAAGACACTGTCTTTCGAAACAACATCGCGTCCACTGCCGCCAGTAACTCAGTCAAATGCGTCTTCTGTAACTGATTCACCTGTTAAAGGTCCTGTCGGCGTTGGAATGGGCAAAGTCGATCCACCTATCCTCCAATTTGGCTGGAGCACTTCCAGCGATAGAGCCAGTCAACTAGCCTCGGAATCTCCATGGAATACTACTAGTACGCATCAAAAAGCGGTTTCTATGATATCTATGCCGAATTCTATATCTCCTGTGGGCTCGCAAAGAAAACTTAGCACCGCATCGTACCAGTCAAGGCCGGCGTCACTAGATCTTCCTAGCAGGAAAACATCCAAATCGTTGCATAGAAGGGGATCTAAGAGTGTTGGCTTTCCTCCAAGTGCACCAGGTCGCCGAATAATCAATTCTGTTCAAGCCTCAACCCCAGTCGCCCGCCCCGTCTCCCGAGGCGCTTCCTCAGTTAACCCCAATCGCCAGAGCGTCTCTGAGGTTGAATCTGACATTCTTGAAGATCAATGCAACCCTTGGGCATCAACGGATCTTTCCATTTTTGATAACCCTTCATCGACTCAGATATCGCAGTTGGGATCCCCACTAGCCTCGAGGGAATTGGGTACCCTTGACATTCACAAGCCAAGGAAAGAATCTTCTGGGGATGAAATAGTCGATAAGTTCATCAGAGAGTTGCCAAATCTAGCATATATGCTTCGATGATCACATAAGTTTGATTTACGGAGGCTTCGGTCCGGAACACGATTGATCGTGGCTATAGATCTCTGATGACCGCTCTGTTTTCTGGAACAACTCAACAGCTCAACATAAGGCTTGCTATGCAATTTGGCCGTCTACATGCTGCTAATAGGTATCTAGCACAGTATCAACTTGACAGATAGTCGTGCTAGGTTCAAATAGAGCATTCTAGATGACTTGGGTTGAGAAAAAGATAGCAAGGCAATAAGAGAACCGTAGCCTTCAGAAGGGAAATGTTACACAAGAAACTGTGGCCGGGTTGGGATCTCCTGGAGTACTCAACCCTTACTTTACTTTTGCTACATCAATGATGCTATCGTATGCAAGATATGTTTGGGCATTGCAGTGAGAATGCAGAAACTTGGAGCTGCTGTCAGGTCTCTCTGGTAGCACAAGTTGGATGCGGATGACTGTTCCACAGTCCCTACGGCTTGATATCACTTCGCTCCGGACTCCTGACCTCTGAGAATTAGGTCGTTTGGGGTTTGTCCAAGCCGCACAGGTGGAAAAAAAAAAAAAGAACGTGAACAGTTCTATACATTCGTCTTAGCCAATGCAAAATTCAATTGCACTTTTAAGGTTACTGATGAATCTGCTCTTACGGGAAAGCAAGACAAATTTCAACAACAGACGATCGGCAAGTCTCATATAATTCTGGAAACGTTCTGCCTTGGGTCTGACATCGATGGATCCTATATGAAGCAACTGGACTTTGGCGACCGCAACCCGGGTAAGTTGGAACGCTTCTAATCTATTGCTGCTACTCACGCTTACTCTCAGGTTTGACCTAGATTTTTAGGATGCTACGCCATGGAATCGTTTTCGGGTACCGCCTCCAGAATACAATCTATGAATCTCTAAGATTCAAGAGCAACCAAGTGACTATATTTTATGCTTCGCTGGCAATGCTCTGATGCGCATTGAGGACAGAGGGTGTTAAGCCTAAGAATGGTGCTGGCATACTAAGGAGGTTGGTGGTCTCCCCGCTAGGTGACACGGTCAAGGTGGTGGTCAGAGTGGAAACATTTGTATATACGTAGTAAAAGGCGATTAGGTCTCCAGATAGAAAATATGCGTATCATACCGATATGGGTAGGTGAAGCTATATTTCGTGAGGGATGTGATTTTCTTAATTCATTCATTCAGAACTTGACAATCGACTGATATGTTCAGATTAATTTCAATTTGTTCTGGCCACGCGTCATGCATTTCGACTTTATTTCAAGACGCCAAGATCATCAAGCTGCCAGTGCTTGCATGTTGCTGAGATAAAGGGCTTGCTAAGGTTCCTGATACTTCACCCTAGACATCCTATTGTTGTTTTCCACGAAAGGGAGCATCTTCGCCTATCCTAACCGCTTGTTCTGTACTTCTACTTCTGGAGGGAGGTCTCGTGACCACGGGTATCTGAATGGCTCATTTCACTCAAGGCAAGGAGAAGGTCGTCCATGCTGTTTGGGCCATACCCCGCATGAGGCACCAGAAAAAGTAACAGCCAAAATAAGGAAGACTCTTTTCTCAACATCCCCAAAAGTGGGCTTGTTCTTTCCCGGTCACGTTGGTTGAATAGGAGAAGCAAAGACGATTCCCTCAATCCTCAAGTTTTCGGTGTTTTGAAGCGAAAGCAAAAATCCAAAGCATCTCCGGCCTGGCACAAGCGTTATGCATGTTTACTTTAAACCCATGACATAAAACGGGCAAATTCGGTGTGCGAAATTTCCCTCATCGCACACAACTCACGCTTAAAAAACCCTCACCACACACAACGACGACAGCGTCGGCCGCCGACTGCCTCCAAACCACGCACTTTACTGCTCATCCTGCCCCTCCGTTCGCGGACGCCGACGAAAGATACCGAGCGGTAAGTTGTCCAATTTATCTCTGGCAAACGTTGTGGATCATTTTTTTCAGTGTCAAGCCAGCCAACAAATCCTTTCTTCGGCTGGGGGCTTTTTACTGAATTTTGACTGTGTGACCGTCGTTCTAGGTCCACATTTGTTGTCCATCAGTTGGATTCTGCGTTGGGCGGTGACGGATCTACAACCCACAGCGCGTCACTCAACTCATATAGGCTTAAATAGCTTTGTTTGAGCCTCACTCTTCTCGCATATATTTCGACTGGTCGCCACCTTGCAACCACAGTTCTGGCGGACCCACAAGGAGCCTTTTCTCCATTTTCCAGGCTCTAGATAGCCGCCCTCTCGACTAAACCTCTCAACGTCCTTTATTCTTCATGAGCCGAAGGGACCTGCTACGCTTCTTGTCCAAGCCAGCAAAGTGAGTGCACTTCCGATTTCATGATACCTTCCTCTCATGCATTCCCTTTCCGCCAACTCGAATCCTCTCTGCCTCAGGATGGCGGGTTCAATGTAACTGTATCAATTCATGCCACTGTAGCCAATTATGAGTTTAATTTGTGGGAGCGAATTGCGCTGACGCAAGTCTTTCATCCTCAGGCCCAGATAACACCCGCTACGTGCTACCACACAACAATTCGAGGCATATTTGTTTGAGCAGCGAACTCCTCGTCTGCTAGACCCGATACTTCCGCAGGGTATCGGTATCTTTCAGTTCGAGGACCACCAACGAGTCAACATTTCTCCATCAACGGGTTTTTTCATTCCCCTCTCCGCTCGACCTCCATAACACTCTTTTCTCGGAACCCTTACCACTACCACGACTGGAGTTTTCTACAACTTCGCTCATCTCTCCTGTCCTCGTGGGCCTTCTGTTCTCGGACGAGCACCGCATTGTTCATCTAGCGGCAGATTGTGCTTCACTGTATTAGAAATATCGTTAAACAGTCCCCTACTACCGATCCAGAACAAGGTCGCTTGGCATCAAAAACTACCCATCAGATCAAATCAATCGTACGGATATGGTTACCATTGACATCCCCAGACATTATGCCGCTTCTCCTTCGGAAGGCACGCCACACCTGACTATCAACCATGAGGCGACTTTGGATCTTGATTCCTCTAATGCCTTTGAAGGTGTGTTTTCGAAAACTCAACTTTCACGTAGCAGTAACCAATAACTATTATCTAGGTCCCGAGAAGCTCCTCGAAGTATGGTTCAGTCCCTCTCCAGATGAATTACCTGGCTCCACAGTCCGCAACGGCCTGAAGGCGGTCTCATCCGATATTTGGAAGGAAATGCTCGACCTTGTAAATTGCAAGGTACTTTCGATCGTGGAGTCAGAGCATGTCGACGCATACCTTCTGTCGGAGTCAAGCATGTTTGTATTTCCACATAAGCTTATACTAAAGACCTGTGGGACGACAACTCTGCTCTGTGGACTGCCCAGAATTCTGGAGATTGCGGCACTATCTGCTGGATTTCCTCATGTTCAGCCAAACCCCCTGAAGGGTATCCCGGCAATTGGAACTCCGTACAGAATATTCTATAGCCGGAAGAACTTTCTTTTTCCTGATCGCCAGCATCATCCTCACCGAAGCTGGAGGGACGAGGTGAAGTTCTTAGACAGGATGTTTCTCGGCGGTAGTGCGTATATGATTGGGAAGATGAATGGCGAACATTGGTACCTCTACATCACCGATCCCGGAACCACTCTTACACCGCCTGCTACTCCAGGCGCGGACCTAGTGGAGACTGAGACAAAACTGTTGACCATGCCTGCGGACATGGTTGCAGCAGATGCTATGGGACTTGAACAGGGACCCGACGAGACATTGGAAGTGCTTATGACAGACTTGGACCCAGAAAATGCGAAAAATTTTTATCTAGAGAACGCGAGTGCGGTCGCGGAGGGCCAATTCTACCAGCAGGTACATCAAGCTCGTCTCGATAGGGATGATAAATGGAAAGGATTGAATGGGAGTGGATTTGGGAATGACATTAACGGACATGCTAAAGGGCATAACCACGCGGCGTTCGATATCTTCAGCAACACAGGATCAGATAGCGGAGAGCTTACTTCTGATGACGAGGACCTCTACCCAGAGGAGCTTACGACCGAGGGACACGCCTTAGGAACCGTTGTGTCCGAATCATGTGGCCTTTCTGAGGTGTACTCATCCTCCCGTTATCCTGATGCCCGTATCGATGCCTATCTTTTCACTCCGTGTGGCTTCTCGGCCAACGGAGTTATTCCTGCTCCGGAGGGAACTAAAGGAAGCAGCTCTACGCACTATTTCACGGTTCATGTCACGCCGGAGCCCCACTGCTCATATGCCTCTTTCGAAACAAACGTCCCCAGCCGTCAATCTGGTCGCGAGACTGCAGATGTCGTCGAGCAAGTGGTGAAGATCTTCCATCCAGGTCGGTTCAGTGTTACGCTATTCGAAGCAAAGGATCACGGCAATTCGTTAGTCGAGCACAAAGCCATAGAAATAAGTGCTGCTAAGAGGAGTGCTCGTATGGAGTGTATTAAGGGGTATAGGCGCGTTGATAGGATCGTACATGATTTGGATGGGTATGATCTTGTGTTCCGCTACTACGAGCGTGACGACTGGAAGGGCGGTGCCCCACGCCTGGGGGAGAGGGCTCTCTAGCCTTTCAGAAATAATGATTTTGTCATTGGAGTGAATTTTTGTCAAGGGCTTTTTCCTATGCAGTTGAGCGGCGGATTTCCTTTTTTTTATGCTAATGCTCGATTTTTCCTTCTCTGAATAGCATTCTTTACTTACACACTCCACGCTGTCATTGTCAGTATACATCTGAACAAAAGAAAACAATGACAATCGCTGATACAAGTAGTTTCTTCACAGATGTTCAATTATTAGGGGCTTCCGGCAGGCTATCAGAACCGTCCAATTTCAAAAATCCTAGTTAATCTATAGACTCGATAGGGTCAGGTAGTAATTCAAGAAGCTCTGACGGTTTACCGAAAATCTTCTTTTATGTTTCCCTCAACGGCTTGGCATCTCTTTATGCCATTCGTTGACACATAATGCAATTATGTAAGCCACATATTCCTGGCTATTTGTTTTCGATGCGTACCTAGAAATACAATTCGCCGGCGAAGATTTCAGAACCAGCCTGGTCTACCCGAACTTGTCCAAATCTTTCGTGTAACGACATGCAATGATGATGATCTCCAGTAGAGGACTTCAATGGTCCGGTCAGGCCGTTTCCATCGGCCGAAGAAGACTCCAGCCAGACCTGAGAGCATTAAGAGGGGTATTAAAATCCAAACTTCAATTCCTAGCCTTAATCACTGACTGTTTCGTTCGGCTAGTATTCGACGACCCCCATATCAACTTCGCTACGACGGGATTCTCAGAGAAACTCTCAATCCATGTTACAGCCCTTGCAGAGACCCAGTATTTCTATAAGGGATCGTACACTGCTCTCGACGCTATCAGTTCGGTTTAATTCGACTACACCAAGTGCAAGCCCTGCGAGTGCCCCTGTCCAATCGGTTGCAACTGACGTCGTTCCTTCCGAACCCTTTTCCCTATCATCTCTTGATGCTGCTACAGAAATTCCTGCTATACCCGCACGCATCGGATTCCTGAAGGAGCTAGGTCTTGATTTCGGCTGGGGACCTACTGCATTCATCGAATGGCTCGTTGAACATGTCTACGTCTGGAGTGGGACTCCGTGGTGGGCAACCATAGCGATCTCGGCCATCGTGGTGCGCGCTGTACTTTTAAAGCCGTACATCAATGCCGCAGACACAAGCGCTCGTATAGCTAGTATCAAGCACGTCACCACACCAATAACTCAGAAGATGACGGCATTGAGCAGAGCAGGCGATAGGTCAGGCGCAATGATGGCACGTGCAGAATTACAAAGAGTACACGCCGCAGAAGGAATAAAAGTCTACAAGGCGTTTGTCCCGCTTGTTCAAATCTTTCTGGGATACGGATCATTCAGACTGATGAGGGCCATGGCAAACCTTCCGGTGCCAGGTTTGGAGACTGGTGGTATCGCGTGGTTGTCGGATTTGACCGTTGCGGATCCATTTTATATTATGCCGCTCGCAACCGGGGCTATGTTCATGCTTGTAATGAAGGTTGGTGATTCATTAAGGCTTAGATTTCTTATTGCCTTTTGCCCCTATATCTACACGATACTGACAGAAACCGATTCGCACAGCAAGGTGGCGAACTAGGCACTATGAGTGTTTCTCCAGCAATTCAGAAGTTTATGACATATGGCCTCCCTACCTTCACAGTTTTCTTCATGTCCGGATGGCCTGCCACATTACAGATCTCATTTTTCGTGTCTTCTGTTCTTTCCTTGATTCAAGGGATGGCTTTTAGAAACCCGGGTATCAGACGTTGGCTTGGCATCTCACCTCTACCTTCTCTACCCGGAAGCGCAGCAGCCACCCCTCCTGTTGCTGGCAGCAGATTGAAGCTTGCACCTAGCTATCAGCCACTATCTGCTCGCTCTTCACTCACGTCGACGGCGGATTCTGCTATAACGCCTATCGAGAAGCCCAAGGGGGTAATTGGTGGTGCAGTAGCGGAGATTAAAGGCATGATGGCTGAAGCTAAACAGTCGATAGATGAGTTCGCCGGAATTACAGTAAAGAAACCCGGTCTGAGGTCCCCTGTGGAACTAAAGCTAGCAAAGGCCACTGAAGCGAGAAGGAGGAAAAAGTTGATGGAAGAGAGGCTCGTGGATACTGAAGAAAGGAGAGAGGAGCGAAGGCTTAAGACAATAGCTTCGCTGGAGAAGGAGATAGGGAAGCGGTAGTAGTTTAAGAATTTACCTCCCTGGTAGCATATATCAAAACTATAAGGAACTGTACAATAGGTTTGTCACGACCAGGAGGAGTTTGGCATTTCCGACTGTATTTTTATAACCAAAAACACCCCGAAGTTCGATTCTCTCACAGTTCTCGATCGCAGCACGTTACTCAAACAATTTTACCAAATATGGAAAGAGATGTTTAGAGGAAGAGTTCCCAGATGAAGAGTTACCAGGGGAAAGAAAGAAGTGAATCTTAGTGATAAAAGAAAGCGTGGATAAAAGAAAGAAAGGGATGCCGATCAACGGGAGAGAAGGTACTTCGAGGGAGTAGGGGAAGGGGATCGCTGATCTCCAAATGCCAACCCCGACCCCTTCTCTATCGGGGGCTGTATTCACCCGCCGCAGCAATGGAGTGGCCACGCGTGGACTCGGCTGCAATTGCTTCACAGGTCTTGACAATGTTGCTAACCATCTTTCTTAGTTCGCTTTGTTCATGTTCTCCGCTGTTGTTGGGGTCTTGCTTAGAGGCTCCGCCTTCCTCGATGTTCATCGTGCCGTCACTGTCGATGGTGGTAGTGGTGGTGATTGCATTGGTATCGTCTTCTTTGGGTGAGGGAAGTACCCCTTCCTCAAGGTCAACAGCTTTATGTTATTTGCGTTAGCATTGGACGTTTATAGAGCAAGGCTTATAGTACGTGATGGGTTCCTTTACCTTGATCTCGTTTTGTAAGCCTTGTGAGACGGGGGGTTGTGGTGGTTGTGTTGGTATCGTCTTCCAATGGCGAGGAAAGCACCCCTTCCTCGAGGTCATGGGCTTCACATCATTTACATTAGCATTGGATGATGTCTGAGCAGTTCTTATGGGACTTGTGAGTATCGATACGGCAGGGCTCCTTTACCTCGATTTCGACTTGTAAGCCTTGCGAGACGGGTTTCCCACCATATTGCAGTGTTTATAGCAATGTCGAACATGGTTACGATGATGCCTATGATAGCATCAACAGGCATGCCGGGAATTTGGATTATGGGGTTTTTCTTCGTTGTTCTGGTCTTGTAGACCGACACCGCTTAAGGGGATTATTATAGCTGGCTGGCATTTTATGAGGGACGGGGCCTGGGGGATATGTGCGATGTGCGCCTTTCCCCACCCCCATACGAAACGAAAACACGCAACCTGAGAGCCACTCGGATTAGAAAATAATATGCCGTGTGCTGTGAGCATGCGTGACTCTAGATCGTAGATAGGCATGGTATTCTAGGGTTGCTTTTGTCAGATTGTAATATGTTGCTTGTCGGTCAACATAATTTTTCCCTTCGTAGGCGCGAATCGGAGAAAAAACAAAACCAGAGGGACTAGGATAGCAGTTGGCGTTCATCAAGGGTGTGATCAAGGGTGTGATGCAAGACGGCTGGGATCGCCTTACGAGGTTCGCCTGGATTTTGCGACCCGAATTCTCGTACTTAGCTGGCACCCCCCTTTGACGGAACCAGAATCCCATCCCTATATTGGCAAGCGGGCCTCTCCCATCCCTCATTTTTGAGAATACCTATTATATGTAAATCACAATTTATTGCAACAATGGTAGAAACCCATAAACATCCGTCGAAAATTTCAGCCTTCATGGTGATCGCGAGAGTAGCCTTCATGGTGATCGCGAGAGTAGCCTTTTGGTTAAAGAAGGAGTTGATGAATGTTGTTGGTTGCGATCTGTGGTCGAAGTAGGTTTTCCATATGATGTACAGAGTAATTGCGTGTAGAAGTGCCCAAAATCCATGTCACAGCTGGCCACGGTCAATAGTTCTATGCAGAACTACGGGAATTGATCCGATACACACATGGATGCATTCTAGCAATTGATTGGATTAGAGGAGTCATGGTTGAGTAGTAGGTGTAGTTTTCAGGCTGTCTCGCTGCTGGGTTTATCTGTCACCAGAACGCCGGCGTATTCTGATCAGAATACTGACTTGCAGACTAACTTTCCCTATGAACGATGGCATGGCGTGTGGTGGTTGAATTCGACTCGAGCTCAGCCCCCTTTGATGTAATCGGAGCCGTAATCGGAGCCAATTGATCCTTAAGTGCGTTCATGAGGTTCATGAGCAATCTTGGTATCTACTGTTGGTTGGTTTACAGTTTAATACTCCGTAAGCGACTCCTGCACACCCCAGATCGCCCCTCATTCCCCAACCTCGCAGCCTCGCCAACATTCCCTTCCGGCATGTCTCTCCCATCAAAAAAGCGGCCTCTTGCCCCAATTCCAGGGCCGTCCAACGCAACCTCCAAACGCAGAAAGCCCTCACACGTCGCGAACACAGCCGCAGGCTCTGCACACCCCCTCCGCCAAACCTCCTTCCCACCCGACGAGGCAAATCGAACGCGCTTACGCTCACCCAGCGTCGATAGCTCCATCGCTGGTAGCGCTATCGTCCCCCCTGGTCGTGGTGGAAAGAGCGGAAAGCGCGGGGCGAAGGATGCACGGAGTGTAGGGGAGGGAAGTGTTAGGAATAGTGTTGCTGGAGGGGCCGGGACGGAGAATGTAAGTTTGGTGGATGGGAAGAGTGGAGGGGGTGCCGTTGCGGAGGAAGAGGACGAAGATGAGGATGATGCGGGGACTACGATGATGTTTGATGGTGGTGGACAGGCGGATGAAGATCAGGAGAAGCAGAAACTTGCGTATGTTAATGACGACTTTATTTCTTTTGCGATCACTTTGGGTTCGAAAGTACCGATTGAGAACAAACCCATCGCTGATCGGGTTTGCGTCTAGCATCCTCGTCGACTCGTTCAACGAAGACCAAAGCGACCGCTACGATCTCTTCCGACGCGTAAAACTCCAACCATCCGCCCTCAAAAAGGCAACTATCCCCCTCCCTCCCTCCCTCCCTCCAACAAAAGCCCACCCTTTCACTAACAACCACCACAGATCGCCAACCAAACCCTCTCCCAATCCATCCCTCCTCTCGTCGTCACAACAATCGGCGGCCTCAGCAAAGTCTTCATTGGCGAGATCGTCGAAAAGGCCCGCGAAGTCCAAGCACAATGGCTCGCTGCCTCGGCTCCAGACGGCGTCTTCAAGGAGGAGATGAGGGGACCGCTGTTGCCGGATCATTTGAGAGAGGCGGTTAGGAGGTATAAGAAGGATGGGGAGGGTGGAGGGGCGGGATTTAGAGGGTTGAGTTTGGGGGCGCAGGAGGGGGCGTTTGCGGGAGGGAGGGAGAGGAGGCTTTTTAGATGAGAGTTAGAAGAGTGTGAAGGATATTTTCCCTTATGATCATGGGGGGCGTTTGTCGAGAGCATATTGCATATTGCACATCAGACCGGCGCATTTTTTTTCCCACTCTCCATAGCAGCCTGAGGTCCCGCTCAGGCTCGGGGTTAGCCCTAGGGGCGCCCTCAGCATCCGAGCATCCTACTGCCGTTATCCTGCTATATGGGCTAGCTAGATTGGTTTTTTATATTCCATCTTTCATAAGATGAAAGGTTAAATTTTTGCATTGCATTGCTTGCATATTTGAATGGCAGGAGGTGAAGCATTTTGTGAAATGCTCGCACTTTTCTATGAACAAGTGGCTGTTCTTCCTTGTTCCCTTAATTCGGACGAGAAGATATGTGGACATCCTCTTTGCCTGATTTAGAGATGAACGACGGAAGGGAATGAGCAAGTGGCTATATAAATTTTTTTGGCTTTTCCCTTCACTAAATATGAGGATGAGGGTAGGGGGGGAAGCTAAGGGTGTATGTATGTACAAGTCAATGCTGTGAAAACCGTACATATATATGCAATGCAGTGCTGGGGAAGAGATGATGATGAATTCTTTATTTGTGCAGCGGTTGCTCCGCAGTGCGTATTGAGGGGGATCGTCGGGAGTATTTTTATTCTCTTCTTATTCTAGACTTGTTAGGTCATTAAGATGCCCTCCGTCTTGCATTCGTCGTTGTGTCGGATCGTCACGGATTTCAATTCCCGGACCCATTCTCCGCGCGTTGCGATATTCTGGGAAAACCTGCATATAATATTAGCTCTCGTTATGTTTAAACCCGCATAGTCCTAGGCATATAGTAATTTCCAAAGAACCCTACCTTGGTGCCTCCCCATCCCAGCCTAAACGCAGCCTCATGAGCGATGAGTTCCCCAAACCCCAGCATAAGCCCATTGACGAATGGGAGAAACAGATTTATCGCCGCACCCCGCAGTAGACTCCATAGTGTAGGCGGCGAGTAGAGGATGAGCGGTGAGCTCGAAGAAGACGGTGGAGATGGCGAGAGCTCGTTGTTGCCGGAGTAGGTTTCGCTGTCGGAAGGGATGGTTATGGAGGAGTCTGAGAGGTTTTGACGGCGCTCGGGGGTCTGAGAGGACATTTTTCTGGTTTCTGAGGCCAGTATTTTGGTAGTAGGGGAAAGTAGAAATGTGAACGGTTGGCTGGAGTAGCTGTTAGGTAACTGACAGGTTAGCGTGACGTCGAATCGAAAACGGTGAATGAGGCTCGGTGCAAGGTTCAAGCGCCTTCCGCCTCCCAGCCTTATAAACAACACTTCCGACATCATTACGCCTCTAACCTTCTTCCATATCTCAACTTCCAACCGACAACTTGGATTTTTGAGGAAAGAGGACATCTAAGCTCTAAATCTGAGTCGAAAAGACGTTGATCTCTCTTTTGAGAAGTCTTCACTCAAACATCAATACTAAGCACTATCAACATGGCGGACGATCATGTGAATCAGGATGAACTGATATCCGAGTTTTGCAGTGTAACGGGTACTGCTCCGCATGAAGTGAGTCTATCTTCTAGACTCTTTTAGGTGTAAATGAAACTTTAGGAATAAGACCTCGGGTGCTATAAGAGTCCCGAGTTTGCCCGGCAGGCCTTCTCTAACATAATATTGTTTTGACTGAATCGCTGACCCCCTTTGATAGGCTCAAGTATACCTCCAGGAGAGTGGGTGGGATGTTTCAAATGCTATTGTGGGATACTATGCATCCCAAGACGAAGCTATTGAGAGAGCGAGAGCACCAGCCGATCCTGCAGATGATACTTCTGCTCTACCTCTTCCAAGCGGTCCGCGAACCCTCAGTGGTGCTCCTGCCCCCATACAAACGACACCAGGTCCCTCTTCTGCATCTGTTAAAGGCAAAGCGCCGAAAAAGTTTGCAACACTTGAAGACCTGGGCGGTGGTGCATCTCATTCACATGGTGATCATGATCATGATCACGACGATGACGACGACGATGACGATGATGAAGAAGATGAAGAGATGGATAGGAAGACAGACTTTTATGCTGGAGGGGAGAAGTCTGGTATCGCTGTGCAGAATCCGAATGATCCCAGGGGCCAAGGACGAGGGAGAGGTATTGCACAGAAGTTATTGAAGAAGGCTACTGAGTAAGTGTCTCGCGGAAATTTGGATCTTTAAATATACAAGTTCAAAATTCACTAACAGATCTAAAGTGAAGCACGGAGGGGAGGGCCGAGTTCTGAAGGACATTCATCAAGTCACTTTACTGGTATGGGTATGACTCTGGGTAGCGAAGATACACCTAGCGAGGCGATCCCCGATTTAAACGCCCGGCCTCGATCTCCTGTTCGCCGGAACCTGACTTTCTGGCGTCAGGGATTCTCGGTCGAGGATGGTCCATTATTGCGATATGATGATCCCGCAAATGAGCGCTATCTGAGAGAGATACGGCAAGGACGGGCGCCGAATGATCTCTTGGGTGTAGCTCATGATCAGGTGGCGGATGTACAGGTGTTCAAGAAGATGGACGAAGATTACGTCCCACCGAAAGGCGCCCGGTTGGCATTTCAAGGAGGCGGCCAGCGGTTAGGGAGTCCTACGCCTGGTCCAGGCGCCAGAGCTGGCGTGCCTGCCCCACCTCCAACTGCCGCTGCACCTTCTGCTGCACCAACTGTGACCATGAATGTTGATAACCGGCAGCCCACGATATCACTGCAGGTCCGTCTTGGAGATGGCTCGAGATTGGCTTCCAGATTCAACACTACACATACAGTTGGAGATGTCTATTCTTTTATCAATCGCGCAAGCCCTGCAAGCACTGAACGTGCGTGGGTGCTCATGACGACCTTTCCGAGTAAAGAATTAAGAGAGAAACATCTGGCATTGGGGGAGATGGCGGAGCTCAAGCGGGGCGGCGTTGTGGTGCAGAAATGGGAGTAGTTTGCTGGCGCTATGGCGAAGAGTGGGGGTTTGACCAAGGATGAGCTTTCCATTCATCACTGGATGGCTACTAGAGGCCTTGAGGGAGGGGCGTTAGTCTCAACTGAGATTAGCACATAAGATGTGCATTTCGATATTGCTAATGGGCTCAGTTAGAAATGGATGGAGATTGGTATGAAATTAAATTGAGGAAGAACAAAAATTGTAGAAATCGGAGTTTTTGCTATGCGGGGCGAAGCTCTGCAACTTTACCCGAGAGTTGAATTTTACCCCGCAAAAATATTTTTGACTGATTGATAATCCGCTGCCCGCTATCATACGAAGTACAGATCGGAGCCTAGAAAGACATATCCCATACCAGATGGTCACTATCGCAGCATCCTAGCGTCATGTCTCTCGACAACGTCGGGAAGATCGTCCTCGTGAGTCCGCCACCCATTCTTATCGATAAGACGAAAGCAATATACTAACCCAACCACCACAATCCCTTAGGTCCTCTCCGGCAAAGGCGGCGTGGGCAAATCCTCCATAACAACACAGCTCGCCCTGTCCCTCACGCTCCTCAACCAAAAAACCTCCATCCTCGACATCGACCTAACCGGCCCCTCAATACCTCACCTCTTCTCCCTCTCCTCGGCCAAAGTATCCCAATCCCCCACCGGCTGGGTCCCCGTGCCCATCCACGCCTCCAACCCGGCAAAAAGCCTCGCATCCCTCAGCTGCATGAGCCTCGGCTTTCTGCTGCGCGAGAAAGGGGATGCAGTGATCTGGCGCGGACCCAAGAAGACAGCAATGGTGCGGCAATTTCTGAGCGATGTTGCATGGGGACAACTGGATTTCCTGCTCATCGACACACCACCCGGGACCTCAGACGAACATATCTCGGTGGTGGAGACGTTGTTGAAATCCGCTGCGGGGAGGCTTGCAGGTGCGGTTGTGGTGACGACTCCCCAGGCGGTGGCGACGGCGGATGTGAGGAAGGAGTTGAATTTCTGCAGGAAGGTGGGCGTGGAGGTGTTGGGTGTGGTGGAGAATATGAGTGGGTTTGTGTGTCCGTGTTGTGGGGTGGGGACGAATGTTTTCTCGAGGGGAGGGGGAAGGGTCATGGCGGAGGAGTTTGGGGTTAGGTTTTTGGGGAGTGTGCCGTTGGATGAGCAGTTTGGGAGGTTGGTGGAGGAGGGGAGGAGGCCGGTTTATCTCCCGGTGGGGGAGGGGGAAGCGGCTGCTGGTGCTAGGGATAGCAATGGTGGTCTGGAGGAGCATGTTGCAGTGGTAGATGCGACTGATGAAGCGTTACTAGTCGAGAAGTATCAGGATTGTTTCCTAAGTGTAATTTTCGAGGGGATTGCGCGGGAGATTATCGCCACCACCACCACCACCACCACCACAACAACAACAACAACAACACAGAGTACAAACGGTACAGAACCAACAACAACATGAACCCCCCCCCCTCCCTCTCTTTCTTTTATCTATATAAATCTTTCTCCAGTGTTTTTTTTATTTTGTTTCGTGCGGTACGTATTTTTCGCTTTTGGACAAAACGGTGCCTTAGGCGTCTTTGTCGTTCGTTATAGATTGAATTGGCCATTTTTATTTTTTTATTTTATTTTTAAAAATTATTCATTTCCCTCGTAGATACAATGCACGTGTACAACGTGCAACGGATTCTATGAAGTGGCGATATGAGATAGTTGGGTGGGGGGGGGGGTATTGAAGATTCACATTTTTAGATCTATTCTACTTGTTTACTACACAGGAATGTCGTACATGGATGTGGAGAGAGAATAGGTATAGCTATCAGTCTCTTGCTACCATCGTCTCAGAAACAAACCTATCCAAAACAAACCTAATATGCATTTTTATCCCTTTCTCTTTTTTAAATATTTTTTGTTGATTCACTTTCAAAGTTTCGTGCAGAAAAAAACATCCCCCCTTTCCGTCCATTCAATCATTAATCGCTCGTGTGTGTCTGTTGATCTCAAAGGCTCTAGTTACGTACGTAGGTTGTGTGTGTTTTCTGGGATCCTTTATTTTTCCAACTACAAAAACGAGAAAGAAAATGGGACCCAGGAGCAGCAGTCTGTTGCATGCAAACAGATGCGAGCCCGTGCCTAGTGGCCCCTGCAGCAGGATCAATAATAGCTGGCTAAGCCAAGCCACGATGTTCATCACAGATGGTCATCATTTTTCCCTTTGCAATGTATTAGTATCATTTATTATAGCAGCCAGTAATAACCGGGTACTCACATGCTGATCCTCCTAGCAACTCTTTCCAGACCCCGGTCATTCTCCGCCTCCCTATTTGCACGCTCGAGGGCCTGCCTCCTGCCCTCTTCGCTCTGTCTAGTAACTTCCTCATGACTAGGCGGCAGCCTCTCATTCTGTATATCCACTTTCCGGGCATCTTCGAAGCTGTTGATTGCGCGCCTGATGCCTTCAGCACCTAGCATCAACGTACCTGCAGGAAGGCGACCACCGGTTGCAGTCTTCAGTTCAGTTACACGCTCAGACTCCTCACGTAGAACCTGGAAGACGCGCGACAGGCGGCCAATAGCGAGAATTTTATTCTTAATGGCACGGCGTTTGAATTCCGAGGTTTCGGTATCTACAGTGCTGATTGGCGGGGAAACCGGACCTGGAGAAATGGACGATGGAGTTTCTTCTTCAAGCTCCTCTTTTGAACAGGTGTTGAGAATTGCGATGAGCATATCCGTTACTGGGAGGTGTTAGAGACCGAGTAAAGCCACATATTTACTACAATCTAACTTACTCTTCTCGCCAACAAACGGTAGAGACCATGTGAAGACATCCATGAAATTAGGTAGCCAATACGGATGAGGCGTACAATCTGCTTTCGGTCAGCCGTAACTCAATCTGGTATGAATTGTCCACTTACTGAATTGTCGGATATTCATAACGTTGTTTTCGTATTTCAGAACAGCGGCTTTGTTGTTATAGACATCTAAATAATTAGGTGCACTGAATATTGTCATTACGCTTGGGAATCCGGTTGTTCTCGTCTTCCGGTACATTCTGTATCCTGCATCTTGGGCCTCATGTGCTCGGATAACGGATAGAAGGTTGTTTTTTTCCAGGAAGGCGCAGGCAGCGGGGTAGGAGAAGAAATAAGAGCAGCCACGGACGTGGTTATGAATGAAGAACTCTGATGTTTTTTCCTGACCAAATTCTTCCAACGGGTCGGCCCAAAGAATATCACACATCAAGCCGTGCGTTGGAGGCTCACGGAACCGGTCGATCTAGTAGTCATTCGTCAGTCTAAATAATTTAACTCGGACCGACGTGTACTTACACTCTTCAGATCTTCCAAGGTGTGCAGCTCAGGGCTGAGCCCGCCGTGGATACACAAGAATTGCTTGTTCATAACAGCTGCTAAGGGAAGAGCACAGAATGACTCCATGCAGGCCTCATAGATCCTCTCGGAATATTTGTGCTTGCACTCAAGCTTGAAAGTAAAATAATCCGTCAAGTGTCGGCATTCATGATTTCCTCGTAACAGCCAGAGGCTATTCGGGTACCAGATCTTAAGGGACCATAGATACAAGACACACTAGACCCATGTTAGCATTGCATACATTCTCCAAATACTCGATGATAGTACCTCAATGCTGAAATACCCTCGATCGACATAGTCCCCCAAGAATAGGTATCTTGTATCCGCTGGGTCGCCTCCAACTTCGAAAAGCTTCATTAAGTCAAAGTATTGGCCATGTACATCTCCGCAGACGGTAATGGGTGCGTCCATTTCGAGTAGATTGGGCTCTCGCCGTAGGATCTCCGTGCCACGGGTAATGATCCATAAGGCTTGGTCTTCCGTGAGACGGCCTTCACGGTAGAAGTGCTGCTTTAGGAACGGAAGATTGGGCTTCGAGCGATCATTTGGAGAAAAGAATTGATTTTCCGTGGGTACCTGGAAGGCAGGTGCTTGAACATCTGCGCCGGAAAATGTCAGCGATTGTTATAGTAACTGGCACATCAAACTACTACCAAATATACGGGATAGGGAGGTCCGCTAACAGACAGGTTGCTTTCAGAGCAATGTACAGAGAGGCGGGGGTTACTTGGAGTTCAACTCCACAAAGAACAAACTGGAACAATTCCAACTAACGAAAATCTCGGCGCGTGGGTGTCACAAAAAATCCATCTTACCTTTGCAGACTCTTTCAAGAGTGCTCACCTGCGATCCATCTTCCATGGTATGCAAGGTGAAGTCGATCTCAGGAACAGGTCGCTTGTCCCGAACCGCACGTATCGCATTGTCTAGCTGCGTTGCACTATCCAAGACACGCGGCTCCGCCATGTTCATAGATCAGGGGTGGTGTTGGACCGAGGAAGGGCAGTTCCGAGTGTAGAGAGCGAACTGATCCGATGCAGCGAGAAAAAGTTGAAGGAGCACGCGCGCGAAACAAAGATGCGGTCGTTCAGAAGTAAACCCACTTTACAATTTCTAGACTAGATTTGTGTGTAACTTTCGAATAGGCTGATGACAGTCTCGCTGTTACCAGACGAGTAACCAGTTGTATGGCTCGTAGGGCTGAGGGGGGCGATATTGGTGAGAGAACGTGGTGGGGTATGAGAGAGGTTGGCTTGCCGCCCAAAGCGCACCCGAATGAAGTGGCAGGGATCAAATTATGGAATGGCTTCAGGGTTGGTTTTGTAAGCATTAGGCCAAATCCTTAAAGACACTGAGTGACGAACACGTTCATCGGTCGTTCTTATCCAGTCGATGTCAATCTGAGTGGATGGTGTTGCTTGTTGCACTCTACAGTTGCTTTAGTGGCATGCGCTGTCGAGTGCAATAAACGATGGCACGTGCACTCTAACGACCTCGATGAATCGCTTCATTCATTTAACATTGTTCAGCCGCAACAATACAATTCCAAGATGTCGCCTTCGCATCCGCTACTGGCCCAAATTCCGCTGACAGTCTCACCCTTCATTTCTCTGCCGACTGCCACTACGCTACCATATACGTGGAAGCCGCTCCCTTCGACACTTCCTCCATCTTCCTCAGGAGTAACTGCCAATGGTTCCAGTAACGGCGAGAAACCCCAATATGTAGTCTCTTCGGCCGGCCACGCGGCTCACCCCGATGAGATCATTGCATCATGTTATGCACTCCAATCACATCTACAGACGCTCCAAGAGGACGCCGAGAAAACCGTGAGGAAGTGGGAGGAAGGGATCAAGGAGAGGGAGCTGGCAGAGAAGAGGAGAGTTGCACCAGGGTGGCTAGACAGGGAGGAGCGTATATTAGAACCCGAGAGGAAGGAAGGCGGAGAAGCCTTAAGATATGTGGCGCAAGCGGCTGGGGGCGGTCGAATTAGGAGCGCAAGTTCGGGAGGACCCACGAACACTTCACGCGGACATGGAACTTCCGCTACGACTAACACGGAGGGAGACGAACTAGATAGAGCCTTTGGCGGGCTGGGTATCCGATGAGATAATGCCAATGAAACACGTCAAAGGCTTGAGGAACGTCACAAGAAATTCACTCACATATACATCGATTTTACGATACCCTCCCTGATGCAGCGCACTTAGAACTGCATTGTCATAGTCATCCATACTATCCCCCCACCTAACAGTCCATCTCCTTCGCTAATCCCACCGCGTTGTCAAAGCCATCCATACTATTCCCCACCCAGCAGTCCATCTCCTTCACTTATCCCACGCGTGGCAATTCCAGTCTCCACAGTATAGTAGCAGGGATCTGTGGCTTATATAATAGAAGTATAAGGCTTTTTGGATAGATTTACGGAATAATAATACACCCCACAGTCTAATATACTCTCCCCTGCACACTGGTAAAACCTTGCCACCATCTCATTCATCGCATATGGTCCCTACTTCCACGGCACACGAACTAACGTGCCACCATCTAATTCCACCGTGTCCGAGTGCGTCGACCCGCCCATCCTGAATCCCTCCTGGAGTCGTGAATATATTAGCGACAGTAGGAGAGTCTGGGAGAACTGGAACCGCGCTGGTACTATGGACCGGGCCTGCCTTACCCGCAGTGGTCACCTCTCATTCGTGCTCAACACCATCAATACCGCCAGCAACGACTGAGCCACAGTTCAGAGTTCAGAGTACCATCAGCAGCAATAGTGCTGGGAGTTCCCGAATTCTTTGGACGCGCTATCCTCGTGTTCTTCATGAGCACTCCGCCTCTCGAACCACTAGTGACTTGTTGGACATGGCCATTCTCATATTTTCGTGGAGTCTGCCACTTAAAGTTTTCCCAGTTGCTCTATGCACATGTTCTCATAGTCTCAGGGAGTACCCCAGTACTGCAAGCAATTTCTAGGACATGCTATTCTCACATTCCCGGTGAGTACTCCAGGCGAACTTAAAGACCTGTTTAGATATGGATACCGCCTCTACTTTCAGATATTCACTCTGGAGACAATTGTGGTATTTCGGTAAATAATTCTGAAAATCGTGGTATCTCAGTAAATATCCCGAACAAACATGAGGTTCGCTAGAAAGTATCCCACCAATCTGCAACCCCACCACAAAGACTCCAACTTGATATCCCACTGACGCAAGACATGATATCAACAAGAGCTCCTTGCGCTATGTCGCTGACTGAGGATGGTATTGACGATCTGATCTATTTTGCCAGAGCAGGCGAGCTCCAGGATCTGAGGGAGGCTATTGATGCTACGGCGAAGAGCGCAAATGTTTCTCAATTTGAAGTGTTGATATCCGCAATTGACTCGACGAACCGGAATGGGATGCTTCATATGGCTGCTGCAAATGGTCACACTGGTATGTTATTTCGAGGGTTACATGCCTACGACTGCATAGCGTTCTGCAGCACTGTTAACATAGCTACAGAAGCTGTCAAATATCTTCTCTCACTTCTCCCATCTCCTCGATCCCCCGTGGGTGACCAGGTGTTATCATCTCGAAATTCATCTGGTAATACTCCGCTACACTGGGCCTCATTTAACGGGCATCTGCCCGTAGTCAAATTACTTTTCGGAGCCGGAGCCGACCCGACAATATTGAATAACGCCGGCCATGACACAGTTTACGAGGCAGAAATCAACGACAAGAATGACGTAGTGGAATACTTACTGGCTGAGGCAGACGTACTAGGGAAGGGTACCGACACTGGAGGGGCAGGAGAGGGCAATGGACAAGATGGCCAGGAAGATGGCGTGGAAGCAATTAGTAACGAGCTAAAGGACATAGAAATAGGCAGGGATAGTGAGATACACGGCATGCGCGAGGCGGAGAAAGATATGGAAACATCGTGTGGAGGTTAATTCACCACTGTTGTTGTTAGCTGTGATGGCCAAAGGGGTAGAGATGAGCCAATGATGTGAGGATGAAGCGAAAGTAAGGAAATGTGATCGGATCTGTGGAAGGAAGCTACGGACGAAATGCGGGATATACACATCGTTTCGATGAGTCTAGGTGCGACATTCAGAATAAAGGTAAATATCTTAAATCTAATAGATACCTACATGCTAATAGTTCTCCAAGACTTGGTCGCGGATCCTCGCCAATAAATTTCCAAGAATTTGAATCAAGCATTCTTTGCGGGATCAAGATCCTAGTAGGATAACTCGTTTCTAGAAGCCAAACGGCCACCTTCCTCATCAAGGGCCTTATCCGATAGGATAGTATGTTCCCCGTGTGATATTTCGCCCGGTTCGTATCCCTACCGTTGGGCTGTCACAATTGCGTCTTCGGCACATATTTTCATCCAATGGTGGGGACAGAACCATGCGCCACATACAACATCGTATTCACTCTTCCATGACTTTCCACCCAGCCTCAAGGGCTTGAAGGTGTTTGCGGGGTTATTCCAATTGGATTCCGGGAGAGGTATCATTTTCAGGAGATGCTTACGCATTAAACAAAACATTGATTGAGGGCTCACAGATTCAAGCCTTGCCAAACTCAGTTGTTCGGCTCTCGGTGTATTACATGCCGATAACGGCTTTTAGAGAAGCACTCTCTTATCAAATATGCAAATCAATCATCCAGACGAATGAATGGCCTGGAGAAATAGTTAACCCAGGATCCCAGCTCAGAATCCAGTAGTGGCTGACACAAGAAATGTTTATGACTTGACCAGTTACTGCTTACCTCGTATCTGCTAGGAGAAACGGTTGCAACTGTGAGTTACGCGAGAACTACATCTATAACTTAAATAACGAATATCTCTCTATATAGTGTCATCCATATCAATAATTCGTTTTCGCCCATGGTCCACATATTGCTTCTCGGGGGTAGAAGGAGATTACTGGAGATTAGATGCAGGTATCCATAATCACGCGGATTTTCTCATCACCTGGGCTGTGCGACGTGCTGCTGCATATGTATGGCCATTGCAGTCGACGATCATCATGCAAAGAAAGCAGGTGGCTTTCTCCATGTCTCCGCGTTCCGGCAGCATGGTCATACAACAGGTGGGATCAAGGATATTCCAACGCCACCAAATGCTCCAATATGCGAGTAAGTGGGTTGATTGACATATAGCTAGCTGCTGAGAAACAGGGCGCCTGTGCTACCTACGAAAGACATGATTGCGCGTGCACCGGGCAAATGGAATCACCCACTAGTCGGAGAGGAGTGAATGGGTGTTCAGGGCTCTTGAAATTCAGCGGCAACGCGGGCACGTGATTAGGGCTTCTCCCATGTTTATAAAACCCCATCGTGCCGACATTTCATTACTCAACCCCTAACAACAAACACATCCTCAGAGTCAAAGACAAGATGTATAGAGCCACAAACGTATATGTGATCTGCGGATTCGCGGCCATCGGTAAGACAAACAGCCCTTTTCACTACTCATTAAGAGTGAGCGATGGATCTCATCTGGTTAACAATCAATGGCACTCCTGCACAGGCGGTGGCCTCTTCGGTTTCGACATCTCTAGTATGTCTGGCGTACTTGGTACGAAGGCGTACCAGAGATACTTCAACAATCCTCTCGGATATCGTCAGGGAGGCATCACTTGTGCCATGCCGGCTGGGTCTCTCCTGGGTGCTCTAGTATCCTCCTTCATCGCCGACAAGTACTCTCGTAAAATCGCTATCCAGATTGCATGTGTCCTCTGGGTCATTGGCGCGCTGTGAGCTTCCAATTTTTCAGAAAGACAACAATTTCATCTATTTGTTTATATCTTCGCTGACCCATGTCTCCAGCATTCAAACTGCTTGTAACGGCGTGAGTATGCTTGTGGCTGGCCGCGTCATTGCTGGTGTCTGCGTCGGTATCGCGTCTTCGATCGTTCCTGTTTATCAGTCTGAGATCTCTCCAAAGGAGATCCGTGGTCGTATCGTCTCGCTCCAGCAATGGGCTATCACTTGGGGTATCTTGATCCAGTACTTCATCCAGTACGGTGCCTCCTTCACTGGTGGCGGACCTAACAACCCGAATCAGGGAACAGCTGCTTTCCGTATTCCATGGGGCATCCAAATAATTCCTGCAGTGATTCTCTTCTGTGGTTTGTTTTTCTTTCCCAAGTCTCCTCGATGGCTCGCGTCAAAGGGCCACTGGGAACAAGCGCTTCGCGTGCTCGCAGATCTTCATGGAAAAGGCGATATCAATCACCCTAAGGCGCTTGCTGAGTATAAGGAAATCGAGGAAGCAATTCGCTTCGAGCGCGAGGAGGCCGCGAGTAGTTTCACGCAGCTTATTGAACCTAGAATGCTGAAGCGTGTTATTCTTGGGATGTCCATCCAGATGTGGTCTCAGTTGAGTGGCATGAACGTCATGAGTAAGTCACCAATGCCTGTAGAGCTATCGAAGCTGCTATAGCTGACGACTTGTTCATAAAAAAGTGTACTATATCGTCTACGTAATGCAGGGTGCAGGCATCGCTAATCCTCTTCTCACCTCTTCGATCCAGTACATCATCAACGTTGCCTTGACTCTCCCTGCCATTCTGTACATGGATAAGTGGGGCCGCCGTCCTTCACTCCTCTTGGGATCCTTTGGCATGATGTCCTGGCTCTTCATCTCTGGAGCCATTCAGGGTCATTATGGCGAACCCCAGAGCAACCACCCTACCCCTGAGAATGGACAGGTCACCTGGATTATATACAATAAGCCCTCGCAGGCTAGAGCCGTAGTTGCTTGCTCGTACCTCTTCGTGGCCACGTTCGCTACGACTTGGGGTCCTGTCAGCTGGACGTGTATGTATCATCAAATGCTATGTCAAATCGGTCATCTAAACTAACCCTTCAACCCTTTCCAGATCCCGCCGAGATCTTCCCCAGCAAAATCCGCGCAAAAGCCGTCTCCCTCGCCACCGCCTCCAACTGGGCCTGGAACTGCGCTCTCGCCTTCGCTGTACCCCCTCTTCTCCGCAACATCAACTGGAAGATGTACATGATCTTTGGCGCCTTCAACGGCGCTGCTTTCATTCACATGTTCCTCACCGCTCCCGAGACCAAAGGCAAGACTCTCGAGGAGATGAATGATGTGTTTGACAGCGGCATTTCTGCGTGGAAGACTCGTACTAGTATGATTTCGAGGCTTGATCAGCTGCAGAAGGATATCGAGGCTGGGACGGTTAAGGTTGATACCCCGGGCTTCGGGGAGAAGCATGCTGTGCCGGCGGAGCCTGCTACTGCTGCTGAGCGGAATGACGCTGAATCGTGAGTGAGTTTATTGCTTGCAAGATCATAACTCACAGATCGTGGTTGTTGTTTTCTATACTGGTGGCTTTGTTTTTGAAGTCCATTCAGCATCTGTCATATGGACGTGGTTGTCTAGTTTATGTGGGTGCGTTATTGTTGTCGAGCGAGCGAGCGAGGTAAGCCGCTGCTAGGTTATGTTATAAGGCTCCACAATAGGAGGCTAGGTGAGCCTCTCAGCTGGATGTTAGACAAGCCCCTCAATCAGAGGTCAGATTCATGAATTTCATGCACATATTTGCTATACGGAAACTTTACAGTACTTCCTTCGTAACTTCAATCGGATAAGTGAAACTATTGAGATTGTCTCCTCTGCCACATAGCATAGTTGTAGCTATACCACGAACTTCCCTATTACATTACGTACGCATCTCTTCTTAGTAGTAATAGAATAGGTACTCACAACCACTCTCCCAACTCCTCCCAATGCCCGCAGTCATGCATAGACAGGAGAGAAAAGGATATAATCTATCTTGACGTTGAGTCAATACTACTGGGCGTGAATGAAAACAACCCCATGAATTCACATCCAACAGTGAATATGCACATACATTACGAAGTGCACGGGGTTGTGTGGTTATTCAGACAATAATATTTATATATCCAATTACTCGCCTTTTCCCTCCACTTTAGTTCACTTTGCTCCTTCCCCAGGAGGAAGTAAGTTCGTACAACAAGAAACACAAGACGCAAAACAAAACAAAAACACCGAAAACACGCTAAGATATCACTGTCAGCGGAAGATAAACACACAACTCATCATTTGTCCCACAAACTATCCCACGCACGCACACTCGCACGCTCGCACGCTCGCACGCACGCTTTCTCGACCAACCTAAATATTCAAATAATAACGTCACCACGAAAGAGAGAGGGAGAGAGAGAGAGGAGATACGTATATTTCCAAAGGTAAGCAGTTTTCCTTAGTTGGTCAAGAAGGGGAACAGATAGGAGGCTGATATATGTATGTATGTATGTATACTGCAGGAGAGGGGAAGGGCGGAAGAGAGATAACGAGAACGCTAAGACGACGAGTGAGCGAATTGGGCAGACTGAGTGGATCGGTGACGGACGGTCAGGGAAGCAAGAACAATAATAATAATAACCACCCTCCCAACACATGACATCCCTCCCTTCAACCCTCTCCCTCCCCTTCATCCTCCTCCTCTCCCTCCTCCTTCTCCTCCTCCTCCTCCTCATCTTCCTCCACCACACGATCAAAACCCACCGCCACCACCGAACACATTACCACCACCACCACCATGATCCCGAACGGCTCTCCAAGGCTCCTTACCAATATTTCCCCCAAGGCGACCGAGACGAAGAAACTAACGAATTCGACACTAGTTTTGAAAGTGGGGGTGGGATGAAGGAGGATATCGATGCGGGGGGGTTGAGGAGGAGGGTCGGGAGGGTGGTGGAGGGGGTTGTGGGGGGGTTTGTGGAGGGCTGGGTTCTGGGGGGTGTGGAGAGGTTGGTTGGGGAGGTGAGAGATGAGATTTGATGGGGTTTGAGGGGGGGGGGTGGGTTTGTTTCCGTTGTGTTTGGGAGGTTCTAGTGGAGGTTGATGGGTGGATGGGTGATTTTTTCTGGTGATGGCGCCGAAGATACGAGCTGTTATTATTTCTTTATTCGCCCATCCCATCCCATCCCATCGATTTCTTTCCTTCTCCATCGCTTTCTCGGAGGAAATTCCAGAGTG
This sequence comes from Sabuloglossum arenarium, assembly GCA_022345705.2. Taxonomy (NCBI): domain Eukaryota; kingdom Fungi; phylum Ascomycota; class Geoglossomycetes; order Geoglossales; family Geoglossaceae; genus Sabuloglossum; species Sabuloglossum arenarium. The sequence goes on from JAJDMY020000278.1 coordinate 52,496, forward strand.
CCTGCTTGCTTGCTGTGACCTTCTTTTAGGGGTGACAGGAATAAAAGATAGACCGACGAGTTGGAGGTTCAAATGGAAAGGAAGAGGAGAGGGGAAGAAAAAAAGAATTATGGGTATCGAGATATGAGTGATACATCATGCATTGCTGGGGATACGATATACCACCACCACCACCACCACCATCAATAGCAACAACAACTATAATAATAGTGGTAGTTATCGGTAACTTATGACCCTATTCCGGCAAAACGCAATGTACAAGGTATACAACAAACAAACAAGCATAAAAACCATGTCTGATCCACGCGACCCACCAACCGAACCGTGTGTGGTTCTTTTCCCCTATCTTTCAAGATTGATGATTGCGGAAAGAAAGTGGATGTAAGATGTACGAATATGGAGGGGGGGGTATAGATTGATGGTCTGGACGAGAACCTGAACGCCTGGGAGATGGTTGGGAAGGAGGGGAGCGGGATGTGTGGGTAGGGGGGTAGGGGGTTAGTGCAGTGGGTTGTCGCCATCTCGTATCCTAGCTGCTGTTGCGGATCGTAGAATAGCAGTCCCCCCCCTTCTCCTCCTCCTCCTCCTCCTCCTCTTCAAACCCGTCCCCCTCACCACAAAATCGCCCCAATTCCAACCCTCTCATACCGCACCACCCTAACCCCATCACCTCAAAACCTTCTCCCCAAACGCCTCCCTCTTCTCCTCCTCCCCCCTCTCTCTTCCACAACTCTTCTCGTCACAGCCTTGGATATTATTGTTGGCGGTGCGCGGAGGATACCGCTCCCCGGCTTTGATGGCGAGGGGGAGGACGATGTAGATGCTGAGTGCGAGGATTATGAGGATGGCTGGGAGGGCCATTTTGGGGTGGATGCGGGGGTTCGGGATGTGGGTTGTTGGTAAGCAAGGAGGTAGAATGGGATTTTGTGGTTTTTGGTTGGTTTTGGTGGTGGTGATGCTTTTTCGCTTCTTCCCACGTGTGAGGGGGTGAAACTCCACCTATCTCTATCCGTCTGTCCATCTCCTTTATTTTTCTTTTCGAGCTGCCTTTCTTGGCATTAGCTATTATATACTGAGTATGAGCGATATCGACCAACGGCGTGCAACACATATTTGTATACCCTAGACAATTCAATTCAAGCGAAAACTAAATTCCATGCGAAAGTGTAGACTGCCCTTTCCAGTTTCTGGCCCTAGCGCTCTACTTGCCGCTTTGTTGGTCACCGCAAGTCCTAATACATATATATACTTCCACCTTTCCACCATTCTATTCTACGTTGTAGATGCAACATTGCCTTCCATAACAAACAAGTTTAAGGGCATAGAAATACTTCTTACAGCGATATCTCCAATGCATCCTACTTGTTCCATGACCTTGACATCCCTACCAGATTAGGCTGATTAACCAGCCTTCCGTCCTCATCCATATCCCACAACAGGATCTGGCATGATCCAACAATAATGATTAGGTGTGCCTGCATCACAAGACTTCCATCTTTCACTAGCTGCATCACTTGAGGACTCCTCAAATAATCCCTCAACTGCGGAGCGACCATTTGCTCAATCCATTGCTTGAGTGCCTGGCCAGTGCGGAATTTGTCCCAACGGCCGAATTTGAGCTGCAAAATCTGAGAGAGCGTGTATTCGCTCAGGGCTGAGGCTTTGGCGTCCCGATTGGGGTATTGGTTACCAGGTACTTGTATATCCAGTAAGTCGATTGGGATGACTCTCCATTCGGTAACTTTCAGATGTCGGCGAAGCTGAAGTAGAAGATCAACGCGGCCAGAAGCTTTGTTTGACTAAAGATATGAATCATTAGATATTAGCTAACCAGCGATGAAGTATTGGGTTACCTTGATCACTTTGAATTCCGAGCGTGGTTGAAGAAGGTGGTTTTGCAAAAGCGAGAAATGGAAGCTATCGCGATGGATTCTTCAGATTTTTTGAAATCACTAAGGCCAACGTCTCGCTGTACCATAAGGTCTCGATAGCAGCTCAACACTGGCTCAAACTCTCCATCGAGGCTGAGAAACTCAAGTGCGGCGTCCAAAGACTTGCGTAGCCCATACTTTTCGAGGACCGATTCAGCAATACGTTTTGCTGCGATTTCATTCGGTATCTTGAGGTGGTTTGCCGGGTCTTCCGGGTAGAAGGTGAGGCCGCCGAAGTATATCATTAACGAACGCCAGGCAGGTTGACTGCTAT
>JAJDMY020000279.1:0-54505 GCA_022345705.2 Sabuloglossum arenarium
ATTATTATTATTATTATTATTATTATTATTATTATTATTATTATTATTATTATTATTATTATTATTATTATTAATTTATTTTAATTAAAATTAAAATTAAAAATTAAAAATTCGTATGATAAAACTCCTCCCATAAACCCCTTCCTTCCTTCTCTTCCTCCATCCCTCTCTCCTCATCCTCGATAAACTTCTCTTCCCTTCTCTTCTCTTCTCTTCCCTCCCTTCCTCCCTCCTGATCCTCAACCCCTCCACAAAAAAAAAAAAATTAAAATTAAAAAAAAAAAAAAAAATATAGAAAACAACCCCCCATCCATCCACTCATCCACCCATTTTTTTTTTTTCAACCAAACCCCAATCCAACCCAACCCATCAAGCCACAAACCAAAATCCTCCCATCTCATCTCCCATCTCCCATCTCCCATCCTAGTCTCCCCACTAACCTGATCCCCGGGACCTCCCGCTTTTGGAACAAAACAACAACAACAACAACAACAACAACAACAACAACAACGGGTCGGGGTCGGGGATCCCGGGAGGACGAGAAGAAGGTAGGTGGTCATGGCGTTTATTTTATTTTATTTTTTTTTTGAGAGGGAGAGAGAGAGAGAGAGAGAGAGAGAGAAGAAAATATGGTTTGGGGGGATGGTTGGTTTTTTGGTTTGTTTGCCTTGGATTAACGGGGTGGATGCCTAACTCTTGGGGTTGAGTGTGTGGGGTGCGGGATGGGCGGCGATGGATAGGTCATATTCCCGGTGCCGCGGTCGAGGGAAACAAGGGGAGGGGAATTGGTTTCGGATAATTCGGCATGCTTTGCGGTGCGTTTGTTTTGTTTTTTCTCTCTTGTATTACTACGTAATATTTTTCTTCTCACGCGCTCTCGGTTTGTGAAATGAGGCAAAGAAGAGGAAGAAGCAAGGTGATAGATAAGATATATACAACCCACCCGCAGACGACAGAAGATCTACAACCGTAATCTTATCCGTGAGCAAATGATAAGCCTACCATGAGTGTTAAAGATAAAAAGTACGTAAACAACATGGAGTCTTGTTGCAGAAGGAAAAATACTCCTTCTCACAAGCCTAGAAGTCCGAGGAGCGACTGCAAAAGAGAAGCTGCGGCCCTGTGGCGTTGTTGCTCGTCCTGGGAAGGCGGCTCGGGAGCGTGACCCGGATCCGCTACGATGATATTTAAGGCGACTGGACTTTTAGAGTTTCCGGTATCGGGGCGCGGCAGTGAAGATGCTATTGTTACGGCAATTGGATATTGAGCGCTCTCTGGAAATTCCGGAATGGACGCTACTGGCTCCGGGACCTCACTGGGGCCATCAGTCGGGGCGCTGGGTTGCTCTGAAGAACTTGAGTATGGCAGAGGGTAGAGGGTGACGGGAAGGACCTCGTCGTCTGGTGCAGCTGATGTCGCTGTTGCCGCAGGTCCGCCATCTGCTGGAGAGGTTGGATATGACATCCACGAAAAGGCAAATGAATAGAGCTTGTGTCATACATACCTGTTGTTGAGGAAGACGGCTCCACTGAATTCTTAACAACTGCAGCATAATCTGCCTTGATGATATCGGCAGCCTAAGGAAACCATGTCAGCCAGCGCATGTAGATGATTCCATAGATGTCCAAGTCGATCCCTTTATTGTAGGATGCCCAACTGTGCCTTTCTGCAAATGCTCGGGATAAGACCTCTGAGTTCACAACAACTAGACTCTTGAGGCGCACTTGAAGGAGCTCATCTCAATCATTGGCAAAACACACAATGTCGTATGTAGGTGGGTGGTAGAACTCTCGGCGCACTACCAAAAAGATAAGGGGCGGCATTCAGCAGAATACCATGGGCACTATTAACAATAATTCCTCATACCGCCTGGAGCACATCGAATGGAAACTCCCCGAGAACACAACATAGGCATAGAATGTGTAGAGAATGAAAGCCTTTAAAAGATGGAGTGTTCCCTGAGAACATGAAAATAACATATCTAACGAATCACGAGTGGAATTTCAAGCGCTAGGGTACTCTTCGGAGTATATAAGCACGACAAGTCCAACGAATCAGAATTGTGATACTTCGAGCCCGGAAATCGTGATAATCCAGTATATATTCGGAGTGCGTCGGGACTCCCGCCGTCGACGCCAACCTTCGTACACAGACAGCACTAGTATACCCGTCTTCGAAAATATGAAAACTTCAAAACATACCTTCTCGGCAACAGCATATACTGTCGCCTGCAGATGAGCAGCAGGAATCAGCGGGAAGATCCCAGCATCGACAACTCTTAGATTCTGCGTTCCCCAAACAATCAAATGAGAGTCTACAACACCACCCTTTTCAAGCGGTAACATTGCACAAGTCCCGCTTGGGTGAAATTCAGTGCGGATACCGTTCTTTATGACTTGCATAAGAGTGTCATCGTCGGCGTCAATCGGCGGTACAAGCTGAGCTGGCTGCAGTTCCGCCATGGGGGCTGTGGTCAATATCTTCCTGTTGAATTTGAGAGCTTCCATAAGGATCTGAAGATCAACCGGATTCGAACCATATCGTGGATCAATGATTGGTGCTTGGAATGGGTCAGGGGAGTCAATCTCGACGGTTCCTCTTGAAAAGGGGTGCATGATTGAAACGGTTAGACTGCCCACGTTGTTGGATATAATCTCATAAGCACCAACATCCTTTGAAGACAACAATTTGATGAGAGCCATTTGCTGATCATAGAAGCCCGCAACAACAGTTGGATCCAAATTGGTAACGAGATATTGGTCGGCCGCTTGACTAAACGCAGAATCCAATATATCTGCAGATATATTGGTAATCGAAGGAAGGGATGGGAAAGCTACAATGTTAGGAGAGCCGGCTGTCCATGGCCCTAAAGGGGTGTTAGCGCTTACTTGAATGGAATAACACCGTTGAGACTACATACCAGTTTTGTTGGCGTAATATTCAACCCGCGCTGCAGCATCATATGTTGCGTTCATCGTGAGATTAGCTGGAGAAATGCTGACGTTATTGTACGGATAGAAGGTCCCAACGAGACAGTGGTCCTGGAGATTGTTGCCCACACCCGGTAGATCTATGGCTACGGGGATGTCATATTTATCCAGCAGAGGCTTAGGCCCAATCCCTGAAAGCTGAAGCAGCTGTGCTGAATGGAGGGCTCCTGCTGCTATAATGACCTCGATATTAGCATTGATGGTTTTTCTGGGACTAAACCAATTCGCAGCAAACTATCGTCTGGTCAGTAGTTGGAGATTGAAAATTCGTTGTGATGGATTTGCGCACTTCAACGCCGGTGATCCTAAGTCCACTCGGATAACCGTTTTCAGAGCCACTCCAGCTGGCTGTTCCGTCGAATAGTATTCGTGTAACCTGCTGCCCGGTTGCAACGTGGAAGTTAGGCCGATTCACATACGGGTCATAGTAAGCACGCCTTGCATCAGATCGGGTTTGGTTCTCAGGGTGTAAGCTAGTTGGGATAAAGCTAGCTCCGGAAGAAGTCCCGTCGTTCGGGTCGAAGGCTGTGGCTACATCTAAAAGGTTTAGAGCCTTGAAGAAATTCACTGGAATCGCAAACAGCAAGTGAGAAAGGACACTGAAGAAGTATTTGTTTCACAAGATCGCAAATAACTTACCGGATTGGTTATAAAAAAACTTCGGGTAGCTAACATGCAAATTGCCGTTGAGGCCGTGGCTTGAAGGGGAATATTGTATAGAAAATTCTCGGGCAATCACCTCCGAAAAGACAGGAGTATAGTTCTCGCTCTAATAGTGAACACAGTTCAGTAAAGCTTTCCGAGGAGGGCGAAAATGTGCTACCTTAATGAAATACGGGAGGAGACCATCCCAACCCCAGCCGGGATTCCCGAAATCTTCCCAAGCGTTATAGTCGGCAATACTGCCACGGTTCCAGCACATGGCGTTGAGAATACTCCCACCACCTAAGACTTTCCCTTGCGGCATAGGTCGAGTTACGTTATCGAGGAACTCCTGCGGTACAGTAGAGAGCTTCCAGTCATATTGGCTACCAATGTCAGTACCAACAAATTGAGGGACCAAAATAGACTCCTCATAATTATCGCTGAATTGATGTAATGAATATGTTAGTGAGAAGCATATTGGCGGAGTTGTGGATAGACAGACGAATTGCCTGCCTCTAGAACAAGAACCGACTCTGAAGCCAAGTTGTGAGACGAGAATCCTGGCCCGGACAAACAATAGAAGCGATAGTGAATAGCTTACTGGTTGGATCTTCAGACAGCCGGTTTGAAACTACCAGACCACTGATGCCACCACCGACAACGATATAATCGTATGAAGAGAGAAGTATCACATCGAAGTTGAGGTTTGTCAAGTCAATACCCCGCGCAAACGAGAGAGCACATAGCAAGGAAGTTAAGCTAACAAAGAAGCTACACGACATTATAGCCCTCTTCCCAGCAGATGTAATCAAATTGAAGTTAAAGAGGTGTGGAGAGCACTGTGCCCTCAAACAGGAAGTGATGGTTCAACCATAGGATAGGAAGCGAGCTTACGTTTCGTAAACAGTCAAAGAAACTACAATTTTCAAGCTTATTTGCCCAAATACCATGACTAATGACCACAGTTAAGTATCATGGGAGGATATAAGCAGTAACAAGCTCTAGAGATTACGGAAAGCATTTTAAGCGCACTTCAAGAATTTGAAAATAGCGTGTTCTAAGTAGAATAGCACTCTCCAAGCATACGAAAATGAAATTTCCAGCAAACTGCTGGGGGCACCTGTGTTCCGGTAAACATCCGCATATAAAATGGGATCAATATGCGATTTACTAGTAGGGAAAAAAGCGGAAGTAGACTACGCAGTTGCTTTGCAATCCTATACTGGACAAGAAAATAATTATAGATAAGCTACCCAAACCGTTAGCTCCAGTCATCTGGAATCAATACGCATTCCTTTGACTCATCGTTTTAGTCAGGTACAGTGCTTCGCAGTTGGTGAAACAATGAGATAGACTTCTTAAAGCAGGATTAGGAGATAATTGTATGAGGAAAAGTTCATTTCTTGTAGGCAACCGTTAGGCATCATTTGGTCAAACGCACGCTCTTCCGGTTTCCCTCCTGTTTCCTGTACTAATCGATCTGTTCAGTAGCTTGTCGAATGGAGTCTCATAGTTCTCAGAGCATGACAGTCATCGGTTGGTAGTATCTCAACAGTCCGTAAATATAAATGTCGATGTTTTTCAGTCATCGTATAGTTATTGAAAGAGAAGCGAAAGTTTTGGTAATTTCCCACGTGATTCATGGTGATGATTCCGGCGAAAAATGTAAATAAGAGTTGCAATACAGTTCACTATTGGTCAGTTCTTGGTGAGATATCAAGTTGAAATTCTCTGGTTTCACCTTATTGCGTTAGCAGCGTGACTCAGATTTGCGTTGTCTGACTGGGTCCTGGACGGCTTACTGAGCTCCAAGACCAATCAACTCGACAACTTTAAATGAACTGAAGCTCTCTAACCTTCTTCATTTGAATCGACTCCAGATCTGAAAGAGCTTAAAGCTATACTGAATACCCCTTAAGCTTTCTTGCATACTAGCTCTCTTGGTCAAGACAAACTTCGCCAGAAGTAAGTTGATGACCTCATTTGTTGACATGTAGTAGAAGCCCCTAGTTTTGAGGGCAACCCCCTTCACGGTTTCTCAAGCCTCTTTTTCTTACGCCTCGTTCAACTTCCGAAGCTCAATAAAAGTACTCTTCTCTACTTTCACCACACTTCTATTTCTTACCTCCACTTCGATACCTTCCCATTGAAAGAAAGCTATTTGTTAATGTCGCAATGGAGCATCAGTTACCTATTTCGCGGTTGAGCTTTGTAGAGGGCCAGAAGAAGACTATGGATCTGCTCAACTTGCCGCCGTTTCTTGCGAATACATGGAAGTTCCACCAGCGAGAAATCTTACCGGAGTTTCGGAACTTCACTCAAGGATCGGATTTGTCAGTATCTGAACTCGCGGGGTTGCAGATACGACATCAGGTTGAAACCTACAAGAAACATCTCGAAGAACAAGAATTATCCTATCGAGCTCATGGACGAACTTCTACAGGACGCGGAGCGGCGTCTCTATTGTCTTCGTCCGCAGCACAGCTAATAGCGCTCTTACAGTCCTCGGACAATCTCCCTCTCGATATTGAAACGCTTGCGAAGCACCTGAACTCTACGACATTCCTTGTAATTCTTAGAGACCCACGTCTGAATTATCTTGCGCTACGTTCATTCATGATTCTTCCGAACGACTTCGGACCAGCGAGCGCGGCGGAGACTGCGAAGACGAATATTGATATAGACGAGGCTATTCTTGCTAATGAGGCCTTTATCCGCTCCCGGGGTGACGAGAGAAATAAAGATGGGAGTGCATTGGTTTCCCTATCAGATGCTGAAGTGATTTTTGGCAATTCTATTGTAGAACTGGATGGGAATGGCAAGAAATTTGCTCGTGTAATCGTGCGCAAGGATCCACCGAAGGGAGGGTTTGAGTTCTTCGATTCAAAGCGTCCACGAGTACTGCGTCTTCAACCCAGTACGGAAGCTTTCATTTCCACCTTCGATCGCATTACGGGAAAAATCCTTCATGGTCTGAATTGGGATAACGTCTTTGTCGCCGGTGGTATGATTCTAGCGACACTCTTGCATCTGGACCCTGCCAAAGATGATGATAAGGGTGTTAAGGACTGCGATATCGATATGTATCTTTACGGGTTAACTGCGAGAGAAGCTAACGAGAAAGTCGAGGAGATTTACGAAGTTTGGGTCAACAATCTCCCCACTAGTAATCAGCAAAAACTTGTAGTCAAGAACTCAAAGACTATTACTTTCCTCAGCGATTATCCCAACCGACGCATTCAGATTATTCTCAAGCTCTTGCCCTCTCCTACGGCGGTTCTTCTTAACTTCGACCTCGATACATGCGCGTTAGGCTATAACGGTACCGAGGTGTTCATGCTTCCCCGTTGCGCTCGAGCTTTAGAAACAGGTTACTCCACATTCACAATGGACCTTATATGGGGTCATCATCTCGGAGACCGCCGCGCTACACAAGAGATCCGTGTTTTCAAGTACGCCAATCGTGGTTTCGGGCTCCGCATACTACCGTCCTATGTAAAGTCATTGGAGCAGGAGTATTACAAATGCGAAGAACATCTGGAATGGCGAAACTCAGAGAAATTCAAACGAAGAGTTGATCAAAATGAGCCAGGTCTTAAGACTCTGAAGCGCATTGCATACCTGGGACAAGATATGGTACATCGCTTTTACTTTGGTAAAACACCTCTTCGAGCCAAACCTGAGTGGATGGAAATAGATGATTGGATTACTTTCTTAGAAGAGGAGGAAGAGAAAGCGGGAAACAGCAAAAGTCCTCGCCCAATTCCTATCATTCGCATGAACGATCTAGATACTGTAAGGATGCAACGCAACCTGCCCAATGGACGAAACGGAATAGGGGGTTTTGAGATTTGGATGAGACATCACGAAGCATGGAGACTAGAAGCCGTAGGAGAAGCGATGTTCGTTTGTTAGCTTCAAAATTTCTTTTTTGTTTTACTGTAAGGTCAAAGCTAATTCTAATTCACTGTTGCTGCAGGCTAGACATGACGGGACTGTCGAGTACTATGTATGACAGTATCGAATATGACGACCTTCCGCAATACGAATGGAATGAAACTTTCAATACTGAAACGTTTACCAAGAGCATAGACCAGTATAACGATAATCTCTTCTCGTGGATGAAAGATAGCATCTGCAGCAAACTAGGGATTCCTTTTCATCAAACAGGCTGTAGGTACTCAATTGATAAAATAATTCACAGTAGCTAAAGTCACTTTTATAAAACGGTAAAACTTCTGCTGACTTTATTTTTTTTTATTTAGGGAGAGGCTATTTGACTCGTAGGATCCGCCGTCAAATACATGGTCCTGATATCGGATCGGTATTCGATAAACAGATTACTATCCCCATGGAGATCCCCTTCAAGCTTGAAGACAATATAGCATCTCTTGTCGGCCCTATTCTGCAGAATACGGATATTTTCAACGGCAACAAGGATGAGAGACGTTTACTGATTCCGGTCCACGAATTAGGAAGGGGAACAGCTTTTATTCCTGACCTAGTAGAGAATCCAAATGGAACGAACCATAGATATTGGGTGATTGGAAATGAGCTGATGTGGGCTGGTATCGACCGTACTATTGATGAGTACGTATCTACAGTTTCCCTATTACTAATTAAATTGATGTTTCAGTTCTGACAAAGCATATAGGATCTTTGAAGTCCTTTGGAATCTATTTCACTTTGAACAGATCACAGCGTTTCTTGTACCCGAGGACCCTGAAGCCGTTTATCAACTCTCTTGCGCTTTCCGCCGTCGCCTTCCCCGAGCTATCGACTTGGGACCTCTCCCAAAAAAACCTACCTCCGCCTCTTCTGCTCGTACGACTTTTTCTACAACAGCAACTGATAACGGCGTTCCACACCAACTTCTTGAGCCAACTACGCGTAAGAAAATGAAAACTGTCAGCGAGTACGAAGCTAGACTATTTCAGCAATGGGCATTCCACGTACCTCACACTATTTACCGCGAATATCAGACCTTGAAGAGCGACGTATATGATGAAGAAGGGTTCATGTACCCCGTTCCAGATGAGCTGTTTTGGAAGGAAGGAGATGAGGGAACCGGGGAGATTGAGTGGATAGATGTGCCGGTTGAGGAGGAATCCGATGAAACGGATAAGGGAGATGTAGGGTTTGAAAGCTCAGCTGCGAAGCGGAAGAGAAAAAACACGAGCGAGGACGACTAAGCGATTGCGTCGCAGTGGAGTATTCTCCAAAGCTATAAGCTGGGGATAGAGGCTAGTAAATCAAAAGCTGCGTGACTAGTTACGATTCAGATTTCTTTTGACGGGCAAAGGGAAACGAAACAATGCTGCTGGTGACACGGGATGGTTCTCGTCTACGATTCTCAAAAATTGAGCATAGGTGATTGAAGGAAGGTTTTCTCCCCTTTTTTCTTTTACTTCTGTATTTTGGGGGGACTTGGATAGGACTATTAAACCCAAAAAACCATGATGAAAAGGATAATAATTAGGGCTTGGAAACCTTAATCTTATCTATAAACGATCTCAATCCTCGAATGGCGATAGACAGGCTCACCCGCCCTTTCAACAATCTCCAGTAAATTGATTTGAGGGATAAGTCCGACGGGGCATCGTTCCACTCGCCTTCGTTGCACTTTCGGGGCACTAGTAATCCCCATAGTTGTTTTCGAAAACCACGCGATTGAAATGCATTTAATTATTAAAGAATAATATTTGGAAACCACCGAAACGGGTATCTCGGCCGAAATGGGAGTTAGGACGATGTTTCCAAAAAATATTTTGTCTCTGCTATAATTTTCGTCATTGTGTAGATGGGAGAGTCGGTTGGAAGGTGAGAGCAAAGTGAGCAGAAGTGGTAAAGGTTCGTTGAGAATTAGTAATAAGGATAAGGTGAGCGTAAAATAAGAGGATGGGGAATATGAAGTAAGAATGAGGTAAGAAGATATTGAAAGCGGGGGAGCGAAGACAAGGTAAAACGTGAGGGAGACGAGAAGTTGAAGATAGGATGAGAATAGAGGTTTGAAAAATAAAGCGAGCAAATAATAAACTCTTACTGCAAGGTAGTCAAAAGGAGAAGGTTGAAAGCAATTGGAAAATAAAGGAGAAAGAGCCGATGAAGATGAAAAGTTTAACAACCAAATAGGGGTAAGAGAGAGAAATAAAATAAAATAAAATAAATAAGATGAGCACGGTAAGTGAAAAACAACATGAAAACAAAACATGAAAAAGTAGAGACAAAATTATTTACTTCCCATATCATCAACAATAGGGGGGCTAGAGGATAATTCTCACAATCATCCATGATGGAAACAACATCTCCCATTCTAAGCTAACTAACCTAGAGACCTCCAGATTATCATCATTATTATTCTCTCTCTTTTGCTCAAGTCGTTATGCATATTAACCAGTAACCAGCAGCTTAAGAAGTAGGGTAGGTAGTGTGGAGGCCGGGGGTTGCTCGGGAAGTGGTGGTTCGGGGGCTCCCCGCGAAGCGTTCTGCGTGGTCTTGGCGACGGGACCCCTTCTTAGTTTCTCCTCGTAGCTAGCTAATATACCATCTTTCTACCTCCTCTTGTGGTTAGAGTCGTTTTGTTTATTGAATGCTGAAGGCCTGTTTCGATTGGCTGCTGCTTTGGGAGTTGGGAGGGGGGGGCAGCTTACACACTCGTTTCCACCGCTCTCAATCTTATTCTCCATCAAGACTGATGGAAGGTCTCAGGGCTATTAGTATACTCGTGTCACCGGCAAGGAGTTCGGTTTTTTAGAATTAGGAGAGCGTAGTTGTTGTTGCTGCTGCTGCTGTTGTTGTGTTTTTTATTGGGGAGGATGTGATGGGTGTGTGCATGTATGACTGACGCTGTGTGTAAAGACGACACCTTGAGCTTGAGGTGGAGTCTTAGTTCATGCATACTTTGCTTCTTTCTATCCCGAAAAACGGGAGTGTTGGTGATTTGGGATTGTATAATCTACATTAAAAAGCTATAGCTCTACTGCCTTGCGCTATCCCAGTCAACGGGATCGCTTGTTCACAAACCGTAGTCGGGGGAATAAAGGAGGTGGGCTACGAAACTACAGATACAGCTTCATTAGGATATATCTTGGGAATTGACGTATTGCCTCTAAACATGCTAAAACAGCTTTTGTATTCTCCCTGCCTGACGCCAGGGATATGGGGAAGATCCATCAACAAGCTTGAATTTCCCTTAATAATCTCTATTTTAAACAGGAGCAAGAGCCAAATACTAAATAAGCCGAGTCCCCCCCATAAAGAGAGAAGAGATTGACGAACCCGAGATCGCGATCACACCGGAACGGGTGTCTCAGCCGTACCCCCCCTCGGACTATGCGTGCTCCCACTACTACTATTCTTCCTATCAAGCCCGGCCGTCGATCCAGTTCCAGGAGGCGGTTCCGATGCCGAAATGCCTAGAATCGGACTCGGGCTCTCCCCTCTCATATTAAGAGGAGTGCCTAGACTCGCGACGCTCATGTCCAGCATCGGTATGCTGCTCATGCTCTGTCCGGGACTGGCTAACTTCGTAGACGCCTCCTCGTAGAACGCGCTGAGTTTGTTTGAGTCGGCGCAGAAGGATTGAAAATCTTGGAGGATGTGCTGGGGTGTTGAGTACATGGGACTCATGCCGGCGATGTCGGTGGCTGCTCGCACAGTCGGTGTGGAGTAGGCGGAGAGCCCGTCGGAGCCGGTCCTTGGGCCTCCGTAGTTAGTGCCGGCCGGGAAGCCCCCGGTGGAATATCTATCGTTATGATGATCGATTCTGTCGAGTCTTGCCTGTTCCCTTGCCAAGAGGGATCGGTTGTTGTAAATGCGATTTGCAAGTAGGAGAAATCCTTCCTCTTCGGTAATCTGCGCAAGGACCGTTCCTGACCGATGGATATACTGCGAGTAGCGGTAAGCCGGTTTGCCGGTAGAGTATTGAACGTCAACATCTGTAGTGAAACTTTTTGCGGCCTCCAAGTCTAGGACAAAGTTGAATTTTCTCAGTATCGCCTTCTGATAATAGAAACGGTCGTTGTGCTGAGTTGGGCTGAACGAGGTGGTGTCATAGAAATGCACTGGCGGCTTGCACGGTGGTGACACAGCGAGTTTGAGTTCCACCGGCGCCCTGAATGTGTGAGTTTCAGTGATCTTGGACGCCTCAGCGATGGGAACTTCAACAAGCTTCAAGCCGTATCTCTCAGCCAGGTTTGCCCACTGAGAAATAGCGTCTTCAATGAGTTTGGTCGTGACATTCATCCAGTCGATTCGGATATGGAAGCAATTGTCTGGATTGTGCAGTCGATCATAGTGTAAGTTTATAATTTCCGGTCGATTGGATTTCTTTCGATGATCAACGTCGTATTTCATCATTTTGCTCAAAAAAATCTTGTGCTTCTTGCCACCACTAGTTCTCGGGGTTGCGGCTCCAGAACCGGCTGCGGAATAGTCATCATTTGAGTTTGAGTCATGGCAGGGTGAGTCCTTTGAAGATTCGGACATTGGCGTAGAGGGGACCGACTTGTCAGATCTCTTTGTTCCAAACCAGCCTCCTCTGGACTCCGGGCGAGCAGTGCGATACTCGCTCGAAATCTGGTAGAAGAAGTTTCCGTCACGAAACTTATGTCGTTTTTCCACGTGATGGAACAAACCTTTCTTCATGAGCTCATTGCCAAGTTCAACCGCACCTTCGCGGTCTTCGACATCTTTAAAGTTCTCCAGTAGCCATGTGGTCAATTCAATGCCGATGCAGCAGTTATAGTGTAGTCGCCAATGCCACCTCCTATCCTGCATCTTGACTCCCCTTTCACCTTGAATAGCCTGCGCCAAAGCTGGTAGGTTCATATTTGATCTGGTAAATAGCTCCGATTCCGCGAAGAGTTGACTTAGTCTTGCGTTGGGCTCAGCATCAAGAGGCTGCAGAGCATCAAGCTCCGCAGCAATGACTTCTGAAGGATCTCGTGTCTTGTAAATGATGTCTAGTGGGTTAGGGTCCTTCCTTTTTGACTTGGAGGAAGAGTCATGGCGCTGACGCTCTTCCGGCGGAATATATCGGTGGCGCTGCCATACCTGTGAAAGCTGGCGGATTCCCTCAAGCCGAATTTCCTCCTCATTGTCTTCGTTCGAGGAGTGAAGAGGACGTCGAGCATTTGGTGGTTGGTCTACAGGTATTAGCACAAATCTAGCACGCCAGTAACGCAGACTATCCGTCAGAAGGTCTTCGTATCCGGCAATGAAAGAGTCGACGTAGTTCCAATTATAGTCTAGGAAGGACGGTAGGAATGTGATTTCGCGAGGGAGATATCCTTTTCCCATCAAGGGCCGAATACTGGCCTTGTAACTCACCGGAGGACTCGGGCTTCCGGAGGCAGTCATTGTGGGCTTGCGAACGAATCTTTTTATCTCCACATCCTGTCCCTTTTCTACGCATAGCAACTGATGGATATGGTTGCCCATGGACATAAAGACCATAGCCCCGTCGTGTGCCATAAAGCCTTTATGAAACACATCCACTATCTTCAACGAAGACTTTCCCATAGCCGCCGCAACAGCCGGCCCAACTACTAGCTGGAACCCTTGAGAGAGCCGAATTGAGATCAATTCTCTCATGAGGTCCTCCCGCACCTTGGGGTTCTCAAAAAGGTCATCGTCGTCATTTTGCGAGATACTGTAAGGGTTTTCGTGATACTCCGTGGCCAGTTGATCAGCAGTGGGGAAGTACTCCGTTGTCAAGGGAACTGCAGCAGGTGAACAGAGGGACTTCCACTTCACGGATGATTTGCGGAGCGGACGAGGGAAAACATGCTGCCACCGTCTAAAGTGGCTACTGGTTTCTTCATTGCTGCTCCTAGGGTTTGACGGGTTTAAAACAGTCATCCACGGGGCCAACGCGCTCGTGGGTGATAGTTTTGGCGGAGCGGCGGGGGCAGACGCTGCGATGTCAATCTTTGGACCGGCTTGCTTCGTCATTGACGCCGCTTGGAGCACATCAATCTTCTCAGACTCTCTCCTATCTTTTGTGGACACGTCAAAAACAGAATTGACGAAGTTCTTCTGTCGGCCATGCTGAACTTGCTCTAAGGAAGTCATGGCGCTTTTGATAGTAATAGGTCGAGAAGGGATTTTGTCATTTCCCCCATTTCTGTTCCCTGTTTCTTTCAGCGGAGATAACCCACCTCGAGTAGAGCCCGCTCGGCTAGGCAGTGCACTTCCGTTTTTAGCAGAAAACGACATTCGATTATCTTTAAGAGAACCCGCAAATATTGACGTGTGAAAACCCCTGGTCAATATGGAACCCGGCTTTTCATGCTCAGTCTGTAGCTCCGTGCTTGCAGTGGCCTTGGGATTGCTAACTTTGAATCCATGCAGTCCAAAACTGATGTGCCTTGAAAATTTGGACGGTTTCAATGCGTTGTCGGAAGTGGACGCAACACTGCTTGTGCTAGCCTTGCGCTCGGGGTCGCGGTCAAGGCTAGGCCTGCGCTCCTTCATCTTTCTGTCGAAGTATCCCGCTCCCGCAGGCGCGTTCATCCCCCCAGGGGACATCCCATGATCACTGAATGATGTACCGTAAACCAATGGACCATCGTCTTGTAAGCGTTGCGACAGTTTTTGCTGTTCTTCTCTAGCTTGTTTACGCTTGACATCTTTGATAGCAGCCTGAACATCGGGTAATGGATGAAAAACCCATTCGTCGTACTCATCCATCCACTGGTGCGCGTCTAAATTCTCCTGGGTGCTCACATCTTTCTCGGTTTTGGCAAGAGCGGGTGAGAGCCCTTTAGCGGTTGCCAGTGTCTTTGGAGTAGGAGTGCTTAGCCCCGAGGATGTGGCGTTTGTGGGGGTGGCATTGCCTAGATTTTTAGCCCCAATACGGGGGGTATGTGTCGAGGCGTTATAGAAGGGATCCTCCTGGAGGTAGGCAATCGAGATATTGCTGATCTCATTTTCCATGATCCCCATCATTTGCAGCTCGTACATCCTACACCTGGGAACGAAAGCTTTGCGGTCATACCGCCGTTCTTTGGCCGATAGAGATTCCCGGCGGCGATCCCGTGGTTGACGTAGACTCGGATTTGAGATTCCGGAACTCCAGAATGACACATCAATCCAATGTGGAACAGCGTAGCTCCATTCTTGTTCGATTTTTGATATGCATGAGCCTCGCGGACTACTAGCAAATTCAGCGATTTTTGATGGCGAGAGGTTTGTGCGGCTGGAGTAGCTGCCATATTTCAGTCGAGGAGGGCTTCCAATGTCTACCTCCCGGCTACTGGTAGCCATTTCTGAGGAGATCGGTATCCGAGGGGTTCGATATTTGAAGAGTGGAACAGAATGCAATGGCATTTTTGATAGGCAGACTAGATCAATCCCAATTCCATTGCCAACCAAAGCCTCCGTTGTCATCTTCAACATTTCATAGTCAACTTCGAAATACCCAGTGCCCGGGGTAATGACAACAATTGATATTCCAGTTCGGGCCAAATCACGATCGATGTAATCAGTCGAGAACTGCAATGAAGCGAGGTTTATCGCTTCGAGCATATTACCATGAATCGCTGCTGACGGGTAACCAGCGATAATATGGTTAGGCCGAACGGAATCGTTCAGTGATTCTGGCTTTCCTGAGCCGTCTTCCGTTTTTTTTGGACAAGATGATGGCTGGACGAGGATATCACGCAAGAAGACCGTAAACTCCCTTTTGAGCTGATGCAGTATTGTCGTCCACTCCCCACTTACCATGTCGATAATCACTACTCGGAAGAAATCCTGGTAGGATTTCTTGTCTGCGGTTTCTGGGTGAATGCCTGATTTGATTCCAGTACCATCTGTATCATTCATTCTCCACGGCTCTGTTCCTCTCTCATACTCCACTCTTGTAAAGAGAATGATACTGACAAGATGACGAGCATTCATCCTGGTCCACCTCTTAAACAACTCTGGGAGGAAACCATTGACGACCTTATTGAACATGATTTGTCCGGTGCCTTCGGAATCGAAATCCCACATCTCCTTTGACATCTGGATAAACAAAACATATCTTGCCGATTCACTTCGAAAGATTGGTTTGGTGTTCGCAGAAAAAAAGGCGGACTGTACTTTCTGACCCCGAACAAATATGTTCTTGACCAACGCTTTGATAGTTCCAAGAAACAGTATCTTTTGTCCCCTGTAGACCGTTTTATCACTGAGTTCGGAGATGGCTAGACGCCACATGTCAGACCGTGAAAGATAAAGATCTTTAAATGTAAGTTCAACATGAGATGCTGAATTCATAGCTTTGTCAACCTATTCCAGGTAAGCCCTCCGCGTATAACAAATCGTTAATGAGAATGGCCGAGCGAAGCAAGACGCAGGATTGAATACGTAGCACAAGACTTACAAGAGAGACCACAACTAGCGATTTATTCCTGAGTCCGAAAGCATTGGCGATGTGCGCAGCAAGAGATATCTAGCCATTCTGCCGTCAGTGAAGGCCATGATTCGCTTCGGCAGGACTGTCTAGGAAGCACTAACTTGCAAATTTGGTTGTCTGGTCTTCTGCTCACAGCTCATGTCTTTCGCTATGAAAACATATCGTTTTGACTGTTGAGGCTTGTTCGTAGCTTCCTCTATGTTGAGAGCGTTTGATGGACTCTGCTTCCTCTCCACGCCCACTCCAGATGGATGGCCGTCAGATA
Source organism: Sabuloglossum arenarium (assembly GCA_022345705.2). Classification (NCBI taxonomy): domain Eukaryota; kingdom Fungi; phylum Ascomycota; class Geoglossomycetes; order Geoglossales; family Geoglossaceae; genus Sabuloglossum; species Sabuloglossum arenarium. Next base: position 16,301 of record JAJDMY020000279.1, read on the forward strand.
AATGAGCTCCTGCGTCCTTCGAATTCTTCGAATCAGCATCCTGAAAGTCTCGGGAATCGTTACTTGGCTTTAGAGCTGCGATTTCTGCCAAGTCTCCCACTCGCACGCTGCCTTTCGGAAACAGACTGAAGTTCATTATAACATCCTCTCTAGGGGGGTTATCTTCGTGGACCCACAGCGTGCAGATTCTCTCGATATGCTTAGGTTGTATCGTTTCGCCAATGGACAGGTCGTCTGGGAGCTCCGAAGAATCGCCATGGGTACTCGGATTGGGTTGTAGGCTACTGGAGGTCGCTATGCTGATGTTGCTAAATTGACGGAGATGGGAAGATCGCGGCGGTCCGCGAAGGGGACTTGAAAAGTCGGATTTGGACATGAAGGTGCATTTAAGGATTCAACGCATCTGCAGGTAGTCGGTATATGACTTCTGTATGTCCGATTGTTTCGGGGCCAACCCGGAGTCATGGTGGAGGTCTTGCGACGAACGGCAGTTGCCGAAGTCAGCAGTGGTTGCTGTGTATCACGTGATCTGAAGAGGGAATGTTCGGAGAACTCTGTGGGATATCGATTTACTCTCCGTATCCCATACAGCGCCCTGAAGAATGTCCGCTCTGTCCCTGCGTTCATTATAGTACACATCCTATGACGAAATGGAAACTACGTATGCGCCTCTTGGCTGAAACGGCCAAGTGCTGCATGGACAGGTGGCAAGAGAGGCAATAGATTGAATTTTCTAGTTGCTTGGCGAGGAGAATTTGTTTAAATAGAGCGTATGATGCCCACACACGCGCAGCTCTCGTTCCTAATCGAACTAGCCGCATCCTATTACTCAGCCACAAAAAGGAGATCTTGTTTAAGAACGAATTATAGGTATTCAGGTATTCTGCCTGTAGGATACGCGAAAGGCGGTCTGCTGCACAAACGGCTCGCTCCCAACATTCCTAGCCGACATTTCGACACAGTCCCTTTCCTTATAGAACCCCTCACCGCAATCCTGACTTGTTGCGAAAGGTATTCATTGAATCAGTCGGTACATCAATTGTTACTCCCAAAATACACCTACCTGTCGTCTTATTTTACATGAAGAACTGACGGCACAAAATGCGTGAGTACATCAAACCCCCTTTCAACCTCGCAGATTGAAGCAGCCTTTGGGCTGTGTACAGGAACTTGTCAGTCCTCAGTCTCAAATCATCATACATTCGTGATCTGACAAGCGGAGGCTTGGATGATAGATAAATTCAAGACGGAGGCTAGGAAATACGCGTGTTATACTCAAGTTGGGGATACAACCTCGAACTATAATCCATTTAGTCGCACTAGACTTCAACGCCACGACTTGAACAATATGGATAACCACTCTGGGTCGTGCATTCCCGAGCAAACCGGGTCCGATGATTTGAGCAATGTGGGAGAGGGACTTCCTGCCTCGCCAAATCACGCTCAGACGATGCCAACGAGCTTTGGGGCGAATAAAGAAGGCACTAATGATACCGCGAAGAGCAATCCCTCAACTGCCGATGGAGCGAGTGTTCAGCCACCTCTAGGAGAAGGTGAACAGCAAGTGAGGAAGCGGATCACGCCTGGTAGAAAAAAAACGGGAGATAAGGACATAGAGCGCGCGCAAACGATGGGATCGATAAGAAAACAAAGACAAAGAGTAAAGTTCACATTCTGGGGACAGATACGAGCGACTCTCCTCAACTCATGGATCAATGTTCTTTTCGTCTGTGTGCCTGCCGGATTCATCGTCTATTTCCTGCATGTATCTCCGGTTATAGTCTTTGTTGTCAACTTCATAGCCATCATCCCGCTTGCTGCGATGCTGAGTTATGCAACAGAAGAACTTGCTCTGAGAGTGGGCGAGACCCTCGGTGGTCTACTTAACGCAACTTTTGGGTATGCAGACACTCTGATACTGGACCCGTTCACTCGGCTGACATCTGTAACAGAAATGCTGTGGAACTCATAGTTTCTATTCTCGCCCTGGTTAAGCACGAAGTCTTGATTGTACAGACATCCTTGATTGGCAGCATACTGTCCAACCTACTCCTTGTCATGGGGATGTGCTTCTTCGCTGGAGGAGTGACTCGCGTCGAACAATTCTTCAATGTGACAGTCGCCCAGACCGCCAGCAGCTTGTTGGCTCTAAGTGTTGGAAGCCTGATCATTCCAACGGCCTTCCACTCGTGGTCGAATGGTATGTTGGCCTCCCTGTTTGGAAGCTCAAATCTAAAATTCTGACGATGCGTTGTTAACCCAGCCGGCGACGCTGGTATCTCGGAACTTTCCCGTGGGACAGCAATAATACTGCTCTTTGTCTATGGCTGCTATCTCTTCTTCCAGCTGAAAACGCATGCTGCCATGTATAATGAACCTAGTCGCAAAGCCGAGTCACACCGGAGCAAACCAGAAGGCGCATCAAGGAAAGGAGTAGCTGCGGTGGGCCGTGGACTTGCCATTGGCATCAGCGGTCAGACTGTGCCCGAACATGAACCAGAGGAGGAGGAGGACCTACCGGAGCTCAGCATCTTAACTGCGCTACTCACGCTTGGCATCTCCACAGCTCTAGTCGCTGTTTGTGCTGAGTTTATGGTTGGGAGCATTGATGCATTGTCTGAAGCTGGAGGTATTTCAAAAAACTTTGTAGGTTTTCAGTTTCTCCCGGGTGATGGTGCATGGTAAAGATGCTGATAATACATAGATCGGACTGATCCTCCTTCCGATTGTGGGAAATGCGGCAGAGCACGCTACAGCTGTCACTGTCGCTATCAAGGATAAAATGGATCTTGCCATTGGCGTTGCTGTCGGCTCCAGCATGCAAATCGCTCTCCTCGTCATCCCTCTTCTTGTCGTTCTCGGCTGGATTCTCGGTATCAACGACATGACTCTTTACTTCGACGGGTTCCAGATCGCCATCTTGTTCGTCGCTGTTCTACTGGTCAACTATCTCATCCAAGACGGAAAATCTCATTGGTTAGCAGCATTCCCGGCTTGCGCCTTTTTGCGGTTGACCTAGCTGACCCTGCTAAAATAGGCTCGAGGGCATTCTTCTGATGGCGACATACTTAATAATCTCCGTTGCCGCATGGTTTTATCCAAATACATAAAATCTTTTAGATTTCTTTGCCTTCGACCACTTTCTTTGATACATCTGTAGAATGACATACAATCATTATCTCTTTTTTCTGGCTGGCGTTCTTGGTGGATTTGGTCTATTTTTTCTTTATTGAATCTGAAGTGGGAGAGATACAAGAGCAATCAATCTCATAGCGGACAGGACACATATCTTTTTTCGAGAAGCAATGTTGGAGTTGCCGCTTTTATTTCTCTGATCGTACTTCTATACTTACAGCGGGCATTTTTGTTTTAATCACGTTACAACATCCCCCCTTTTTTATTTTTTCGAGAGGAGGATGAGATTTGGAGAGGAATAAATAATCTTTTTCTGCTGGATTGGTTAGTCGATTCTGTTCAACGAATGTTGGATCCCCGGCTTAGATACCTGTAGTATCAAAATTGAAGATTCAGCTGTATTGGAAGAACGATTTTTTTTGAAGACGAGTTGCATTTACTAGCGACGCACTTGCAAAAATTCGGGACTGCCTCACAGGTGGTTGGCAGGTGCTTATTGTACGCTGCCCGGTACGCCACGCTGTCACAACAATGGCGGCGTACTAACAATAAATGACTTCCGCCAGACGCCGAGGCGTGCGCCGCCTGTTGTCAGCGGCAATCAAGGACGTCTATTGCATTGCTATACGGTATATAATAGTTGATTTCTAGATCGTTCTAGAGATTGCGGATTAAGAGGGATTGATAACTAGGTATTGGGATGTTGAAGGGTGGAGTGGAAAACGAATTGGCTACAGGGAGGTTGGTGTGGGGTGGTGGTGGACCCTCGAGGGATCTTGGAAGACTCCCGGGGAGGTGGGTAAGTAGAGCGGGCGGCGAGAAGGCAAGTTTTTGAGGGCAGCTGTGGCGTTCGTGTCTGAGCGCGGTGGAAAGGTGGGCTTTGGTATGTCAATGGGAATGTCCATGCAAAAGGGGCACCTACTCCTATTTTATTTTAATTTTTTTTCAAAAATCTTATGTTCCCTGGGTTTTAAAGTCGCTTTTGCGCTGCGGGATTGATCTCAGAGAAGTTGTGGAGTTGTGGGGATGGTGCCGTTCTGGGTTTGGGGGATAATTGGCTTCAGTTAGGGACGGATGACACGCTTTGAAATTGATTTATTTGGGCTGTCTTCAGTCCAATTTCTCATTCCTCACTCACATTTCCCACGAAACCTTTTTTTTCTCGTGACATCACTTCGATGCTTCGATCGCGACATAGATTTACTCGACTTCTGGGACTGCCCCCATCGTATCTTCAGCAGCTGGGCCGGTTTTCTTGCGGCGAGAAGGGCTTGTTTCTCGGGTTTATTTGGCTTGGTTCTGAGACTGTCGTTTTCAATTTGCTTATTTATCTCTTCAATTTCCTCCGAGTTATTTCAAGTGACTCCTCACTTACTTCCTCAATCACTCGATTCAAACAAGACTCCTCCATATCTTCAATATCTTCAGCTTACCTTACTTCTTGCACTTAACTCTTCAGTTTCTTCCTTCCGAGCCGTTTTAATTGTCTTCTCACTTCCTACATTACCCGATTCGATGAAAACTTCTCTATACTTTCAATATCTTTAGCTTACCGTACTTCTCGAACCATCGTTCGACATCGTTCTCAAGTTGACTTTAGTTAGTGCTCTTAACTCGCGGGGCCTTAGCGTTTATTCGGCAGGCTTCGGGGGTTTACTCAGCGCTGTTATCGTATTACTTCATCCACAGCTTCGTGGACCTAAGTGCCTTCTTTGAGCTCCTTCGTCATGATTTTGGCGACTCTTTTGCAAATGGGAACTACCTTCGTATCTAGTAAGTTAATATCCTGTTTTTTCAGTGTAATTTCGTATCTCGACTAAGGGCTTCGTCACTTTCGCAATCCTTCACCCTACCCTTAAACTCCTTCACATCTTCAACCACCATACTTCGTCCAACTCCAACCTCCACATTCCATCTTAAGCCACCACACTTCGATCAACTATCCATCTTCTCGTACATCTTAAACCTCCAGCCACCTAACTTGTTGGGCTGCACAGTCCTCGAATTTTGAGCATCTTCTGAGCCTTAAGGTTAGTCAACATACTTTTTTTGACTTCTACACATCTTCAATTGCCGTCCTACCTTCAACAACCTTTCACAAGTTCCTATTGCTGCAACCGTCTTCCTCGTACATCTTCAACCTTCAACCACCTAACATCTTAGGTTGCAGTCCTCGAATTCCCAAGGTTCGCTACCCTACTTTTTTAACTCCACACCTCTTCAACTTCCTTCCTCACTTTTTCAACCTTTGCCTTACAAGTTAAGCCCCTTTACGCCTTTCTTCAGCTACTACTATATATCTTAAACACCTTCACATATTCCTTCTTTAATTGCCTTACCTACCTCCTCATCCACCTTCCAACACTTCCGTCTTCAATCACACCACCTCATCCAATTCCAACCTCTATCTTCTTCAACCGCCTCCCAACTTACATCTTCCGTCTTCATCGCCTTCCTACTTGCTACATCATTCTTGTACATCTTTAATCTTCAACTACCTAACATCTTGGGCTGTAGTCCTCGAATTTCCAAAATCTTCTCTGGGCCTCAAGGTTGGCCACGCCACATCTTTGACTTCCACACTTCAAACTTCCTTCTTTTCCAATCCGCTGCATTACACCTTGAATTCCTTCACATCTTCCTTCTTCAACCATCTTCCGACTTCTATAATCTATCTCCAATATTCTGCTTCTTCATTCAGCTTCATATTTCCTGCATCCATCTTCTTCGTACATCTTAAATCATCAGCTACCAAATATCACCGTCCTCGAATTTTCAACAGCTTCTTTGAGCCTCAAGGTTAGTTACCCTACTTCTTTAACTCCACATCCTTCAACTCCTGCACTCGCCATTTTCCAACCCACCTTCCTACACCTTCATATCTTCCTTCAACACTTTGACTTCCATTATCCGTCTCCAACACCTCGCTCCTTCCTCGTCTTTAACAATCAAATGCCTAGCTTCTCGGGCTGCAGTCCTCGAATCTTCAAGGTTAGTTGCCCTACTTCTTTAACTTCTTCAGATCTTTCGTCTTTTAGCCACAACCCTACAAGTAAACACCTTCACATCAACTTTCTTCAACTACCTTACACCTTCATCCATCTACCGACTTTCAAGTTCCACCTTCAACCCCCACTTCTTCGTCTTCCATCGTCCCTGTACATTTTCAATATTAGTCGTCTAGTTTCTTGGACGGTCGTCCTCGAGTTCCTAGCCGTTTGAGCCTCGAGGCTAGCTACACTACTTCTTCAACTGCCTTCCTACTTTCCTAATCCACCACTCTCTACCTTGAGCACCTTGAGCACCTTCACATCTTCATTCTTCAATAATGCTACTTCTCTACTCATCTTACGAATTTCCACTTCAGCTTTCAAACATATTGCTCCTTCATCCACCTTTAACTTCCCGATCCCATATTCCCCGCACAACTTCAACCTTCAGCCACCTAACGTCTTATGTTGCAGCAGTACTCATCTTTTCAACATCCATCTTCCTCTTATATCTTCAATCATTAGTCGCCTAACTCCTTGGGCTGCCGTCCTCGAATTTCCAACGGCTCCATTTAGCCCCAAGGTTAGTTCTTCAACTTCGATATCTCTTCAACTGCCTTCCTCCTTCTCCAGCCTACCACCTACACCTTAAACTTCCTCGCACCTTCCGTCTTCAACCACCCCACTTCTTCATCTAACCTCCTACTTCCTGGATCCATCTTCCTCATGCATCTTCAACCTTCAGCCACCTAACTTCAACCGCCTTCCAACTTCCCCCTTCAATGTTCCTCAAATGTCTTCAATCTTCAGTCAGCTAACTCCGCCTTTTCAGCAGCTCCCTTACCGCCTCAAGTTTCTCGCTGTACCTAGTGAGTTATTCTACTTCTTTAGGTTCTATTCCTCTTTGAATACATTCCTCACCTTTTTTCAATCCCCCGCCTTACACTTTGAACTCTCGCATTTCCTCCGTCTTCAGCTACCTTACACTACCTATCCCCAACTTCCAAATATCGTCACCGTTTCCCATTTCCGTCTTCAACCGCCTTACTTCATCCAACTTCCTCCTCCTTACCTTCACCTTCCCCGTCCACCTCTTTGCAACCTTTAACCCCCTGCCTCTTCACCCAACTTCAACTTCTGTCTTCCATCTTCCTCATGCATCTTCCTCGTACATCTTCAGCCGTCCTTCAGGATATCTTACAGTCTACCGTATACAAGATCTCTACTACCTACCTGGAGTCTTACTTCCTCATCTAGATCCTACTCTGGATTTCTGGTCTTCAGTTTTTACCTCTTCTCCCCCCCCCCAAAAAAAATAGGTTTTCGTTGTTCTGGTGTTGCGCATCTCTATCGCCTCCGGCGAGTTCATCTTTTCTCTTTCCCTTTCCTACGTCTCAGGCAGTTGCGTGCATCACGCCAATAGCTGGCACCTACGAGCCCGGCTACTTTTCCTAAGTCTCAGTCAACCGTCTACATATCGTTAATAACCGTGCCGTTGCGGCGAGCCTGTTTTTTCTCTCTCTGGGCTTGAAGAGCCTAGTTCCATTTCCATACGTCTCAGAAAACCGTCTATATCACACAAAAATTTTGCTCATCCTCAGTCACCTAGGACAAGCTCATTTTTTCTTCACCAGTCCAAAGATACCAGCCCCTTTTTCCTATTTCTCTGATAAAACCGTCACCATCGCGTCAACAGCTACACACTTCATATTCAACGTACTCTTTCTCTCTGCTAACTAGAAGCATCTTTAGCCGATCAAAAAAAATTCCTCAGCAGTCTTGCTTTTCTACTCATCTGTTTGTGATCACAAGTCTTGATATCTTCAGGTAAGTATTTCGCAACCTAAGCTTGGCCAGTCTCTATCAAAGTGCCCTTTGATTATCAGGATCGAACATGTTCTTGACATCCATTCATCTGACACTTATTCCCACCGCATCACAATGTATTGCTTTGCAGGTTACACTTGTTGCGACAGAGAGTTCGCTCGGCGCGACCGAGGCATATATTTCGGTCATCACCCCTAATTGCAATTCCGACATGAATTCTTTTTAACTACGTTATGCAGTTCACCTTATATCCCTTACCCACGTTATCTATATTCACTGATCCGTTTCTTGATTTTAGGATCCCTTTTCAAGCTGCTTAGTATTTCACCAAAAATACACAACATCCACTTTATACTTCAAAATGTCTCAAGGTAAGTTCTCTCGCCTAGGTTGAAGAGCTTATGGAGTCGACTTTTTTATTTTTTTGACATCACACTTTACCTTCCCTATGACCCATTGATTCTCAATGGCCTCACTCACTGTTCCTCCATGCGCTTCCCTACCTTTAGCCTTTTCTACAGTCTTGACATTCTGCGGAACTCCCCACATGACTTCAACCGTCAACCTACCCACATTTGGGCAAGTTTAAATATTTCTATTAGTCGAAGTATCTTGTTCTCCCAGTTTACTCTCCATTGAACGTATTCATTTTCTCTTCGCCCATCATGAGCCTCTTGTCCCTTAGTCGGCTGCTGTTGTCTCCGAAATTCCAATTCATCACCCTTCCTTAGTGATTCCGACCTATCGCCTCCCTGTCCCCGACGGACTAACCTCTCAACTCATTAGAAATACCCGGCATCATTGTGTCTCATGAAGTATTTGAGGAAGAGATACATGACGACTTTGACTCCGACTCCGACTCCACGGAAGGGTCACACTCGAACATTGGGATCGAGGACGATATGGGCACCCAAATCGAACCATATGAACCCCACTCTCAACCGGCACTTGATTTTGATTTTTCTCAACCCCGTGGAAAAGGCCAAACTATCAGAGGCGGATCTACTGACCAAAATATTTCGGTGCCAAGTTCGGAGGGTAAGTCTAAGAACAACGATTGCCTGCTCTCACCACCAAAGGCCGCTCAGCAGCCTCAAAGCTTTTCTGCAATGACCAAAGAAGACCTATTTCAACTCATTCATAAGTCTAAATCTTCTACCAAAAGCAACAACGCTTCACTGGATCAACAACCGCTTGATCAACAACACCATATAGAACCAAATACAGCTCTGAGACTCAAATCGAATCCGATAATCCTCGATACTTACAAGTCTGTGGTCGAGTTATCTGATAGCGAAGATGATTGTATTTTCGTTTCTTCTCGTCCACGAGAGAATTCTTTGCCAGAAACTGTGTGGAATGCATGGAACACGCCCGAAAAAGCAATTAAGAAAGAGCCCCTGGGCCAGGAAGATACATGGAAATTGCTTGACGCAGCTGTAGCAAAGAATATTGGGACCGAGAACAGCCTTGGAAAAAAACCCTTCGAGATCTCTAACTGCCTAGGAATTGGCCTTGGCAATGGGAAAGCGGGCAGTGGCAGCACATCGCCGGTAAATGGAGCAGTGGAATCAGCTAATATTGGATTGAGCGCACCAAGTTCGGCCAGAGAAAATATTCGCCCTCGTTTTGTGCCCACGGAAGAGTCAGTGAAGCGCATCCAGTCAAAGTTGCTAAAGAAGAGCTTAAAAAAATCGACTCTGGCCGTTCGGGGTGGAGCTGGTATAATTTTCGGCGGGCACAGATCTAGTCAGCCTGATAAGGGAGACTCCAACAGCCGAATGGGGATAGACGAAACCGACCACTTAATGCCGGCAAGTACTGCTGCTGCTGAGAATGCTCCAGAGGTTGGTATGGTAGAAAATGATGACTGGATGAACCAGGATATTAGTGATGAAGATGAAGATTCGGACGAGTAAGTGGCTCTTAGCTTCTTTGACCCTTTCTGACATGGCGGCCAGCTGCGAGAGACTCAAAACTACAGTAAAACGAAAAGATCAGAGTAAACTCGGTCAGTTACAGTGTGAGATAGAAATGATGGCAGCCCAAACGAGAAAGGGTTTGAGGAACCGAAGACGGGGCGTAAAATCTCAACTCATTGAGTAGGTTCTAGGAATAGCTTTAGTTTACATCTGAACACGATTCTAATTAATGATATAGTGTGGAGGTTGAACTGGAGACTCAGGATAGTCCTTTTATTCTAGATCCCACGGAGAATATTCATAAACAGAGAAAGCGGGCTAACGAAGCCTCTCAACAATACAAGATCCCCTACTCAGTTGACGACCGGGAACTCGAAGAGCTTGAAATCGGGCAGACTGTCTCGCCCGCAAAAAAACAGAGGATTGAGCCAAAGGAAACAACAACTGAGATTGAAGATGAATCCGAGGAAGTTCGCTTGCCTACGGAAAACCAAAAATCGGCTGACGTAAATGCTGAACGAGCACCGCCAAATGAAAGAAGACCGACAGTTGAAGAGGGAGGACCCGCTGCCCAAAAGGAAGGACCGATAGTTCAAGGGGCAGTGGAGAATTACGGTGATGCTGATGCCGCGTTGTTGCTTGCGATGGCTCTAGCAAGCTCCCCAAAGAAGCCTCGAAAGAAGCCTGGTCCAAGGATGAGGTCCGCTAAAGAAGTTTATTCACAGAAATCAAAGACTGTGAAAGCTCCCAAGGCCCCGAAACCCTCCAAACCTTCCAAGTCATCGCAAGGAGTAAAGGGGGGAAGAGTTACTAAGAGTGGCTCCAAGGGCTCCAAGGCCACCACCGGCAAGGCTTCCAATGCGCCCAAGAAGCCGAACAAGAATAAGACTACATACTCTAACCACCACCTTGGAGACAGCGGTGAAGAACTGCTCCACAGCTTGTTCTTCAACGACGCCATCGCGCAACGCCAAGCGCAGGGCGACTTCGGAGAAGCCCCAGTCATTGGAGAGAAAAGCCGCAAGGATCAAATGCTCAAAGAACTTATGGCTAGTGTCCCAAAAGAGGTGAGTTTCCATTCATTGCACCTCCTAGTGAACGGGAGGATCAATTTGCCGATAAGAGACTAATCGAAGTCTCTTTTTGCTAATCGGCTGTAGCATAAACGACTTGTGACGAACGACAAGATGCAGGTTCTTAGAGCATCAAAGAATTTTGGGCATGGGAACGTCAAAGCCTTTGAGGGCAAGTGGTTACTTAAAGGAATGAAAGTGCGTCGCTTTAGTCATTCTACGCCCTGTGCTATGTTTCACCGCTACATACTAACGACTGATAGTCGCCCTTGTACCATCATCAGCTTTTGGGTGTTGACTGGATGGTATGCAATTCCGCGACTCTGAAGGATTAGGTTTTAATACTGATACTCATACAGGCTAGCCGCGAGCTCGGGAGCACTGAAAAAGGCGGAATATTGGCCGATGCCATGGGCCTCGGAAAAACCCTACAAATGCTAGCCACAATGGTGGGCAACGCTCCAAGCGCAGGGGCCAAATATCGATCCACGCTTTTGGTTGTCCCCAGCAGTGTCATAGAGCAGGTAAGGAAACCCCCTAACCTCACGGAGTCGAAGGATATATAAGCTGAAGACTTTGGATAATAGTGGCAGGATGAGATCCGCGCTCATGTCGAGCCTGATTTCTTCAAGCGGGTACTCCACTATAAGAAATCGAAGGATATCCCGTTGTCTATTCTCCAAACTTGCGATGTTGTCATCACATCTTATTCGGAAGTTGTGAGAAGTTATCCGTATCCGCAAGCTGAACGAGAGAAAGATTTGAACCCCATGGAAGTACGTTGTCTTTCCACGTTTTTTCGAACATCTTTGCTTTCAAATCAATACTGACTCTCCCAAGGTCGCAGCGGTAGCGAAGAACTCTTGGGCGGATCGTGGTGTCTTACACCAAATGAGATATTACCGTGTGGTGCTCGATGGTCTGCCTCTCTATCGACGGCGGAGGTTGCTTGTGTTTGCTGATACATAACAGAAGCACACACCATCAAAAATCACAGGAGCAGAACTTCGCTGGCCTGCCATATGCTGAATTCGGAGTAAGTCTCTCGTCTCACTATATGGCTGGTTCGTTACCAAGAGATCATCGCGCTCAACAATAACCTGCTGTATTCTGAAACCCCTCTATTGAGGAGTTACGCTAACCTGCGAAATTAGATATCGGTGGGCCCTTTCGGGGACGGTAAGATATTTTGACTTGAATTCAGCAGACTTCCACTAACGATACTGACCCCCTGAATGTAGCCTATTCAGAAGTAAGTGGCCCCCCATTACTATCGCTTCGCTTTTTCCTGTTGACAGTTTTTTTTACTTCCTCACAGTCGCATCGAAGAAATCTACTCCTACTTCCGATTCCTCCGAGTCCAGTACACAACCGACTTCCACCACTTCAAGAAGGAATTCTGCGACCCGGACAGCGACGAGTGCAACGCCCGACTTCTTACAATGCTCTCCATGCTCATGATCCGAAGAACCCTCGGAGACAAGATGTTCAATAGGCCCATTGTTGAGTTGCCGGAGACACATACTAGTGTGAGGAGAATCGATTTTAGTAAGGAGGAGAGATGTCTCTATGAGATTATTGAGGATAGGTTCCGCACCGACTTCAATTGCTATTTGAAGGAGGGCACCGCTACTCGGAACTATCGTACTATGGTGGTCAAGCTACTTAGACTTCGACAACTCACAGCCCATCCTTTCTTGCTCCGTAAGTAGGCTCCGCCATTCTTTGTTGTACTCGGTCTGACCGATTCAAACAGAGCAAACCATTCAGGATATTCTCACATTAGACGACATACGGAAGCTAGAAGCCAAACTCAACAGCCTCCAGCTTTCAGATAAACGACCCCTCTACGAACAAGTCGGACAATGGGTAAATGACCGCATGCAAGAACGTCGCGACGACCGAGCCGACAGCGTAGAAAACCCAGCCCCCGAAACCGAACAAGAATACCGTATGCGCTCCTTCGGAAAATCCAACTTCGGCACCAACTTCCCTCTCGAAAAATACCTCCAAACCCTGGACGAGAAAGAAATGCTGACACGCTGCATCTGCGCACTCTGCCGGGACGTCGCCACCGACCCGCAGATAACAGACTGCCACCACGTGTTCTGCAGAACCTGCATCGAAGACGTAGCGCGTGGCTGGGCGCTCCAGGGAAGTGAGTTCGCGGAGTGTCCGACTTGTAATAGGGTCTATATGTGCTTGACGCCGTGGTTTGACCTCACGGCTAGGGAGCATGTAGAGAGTTCTCCTAGGTCGCAGGTGGATGAGGAAGGTGGTGAAGGGAGGTGTGAGAAGAGTTCTTCTTGGTTGAAGATGAAGGGGGAGCTTTTGCCGTCGACTAAGACTATTGCGCTAAAGGCGCTGATTCTAGAGTGGATGGAAATTGCGCCGAAGGAGAAGATTGTGATTTTCACTCAGTTCCGCTTGATGTAAGTCACTCCCCCTCACTGATTCTAGATTCCAAAGACTAACCCCTCTCTCAGGGGTAAAATCATCGGAAAAATCTGCAAGGACGAAGGCTGGGGCCACTGCTACGTAAGTCTCACTTCAATCGGAACGTAAGCTTCCAACAACACTAACGCCCTAGAAAAAAAATAGTTTACCGGAGATATGAACACCAAAGCCCGCAACGCAGCCGTCAAGAGCCTTAAAGAAGATCCCGACAAGATCATCATGATCGCGGGCCTCAAATGCGGTGGTCAGGGACTCAATCTCGCCATGGCCTGCCGAGTCATCTGCATCGATCTCTGGTCAGTAAAACATATCCACCCCCTTTCCTTTATCTCACAATAACGTATACTCACAATAACCTCAGGTGGAACCACAGCGTCGAACAACAAGCTTTCGGCCGCGTTTTCCGGTAAGTAAAATAAGAAAATCCTCTTCTAAAAATCAAAAAAACACTAATTTTTTTCTCTCTCAAAATAGTATCGGCCAACAAAACCAAACCCACCTCACTCGTTTTGTTGTCCGTGGAACCGTCGATGATCGTTTGTTGGGTGCGTGAATCCTTCCACATGCTCACAACACCCCCTCCCGCTCATGAGAAGGCGATGAGATGCTGACATTTTCTTGTAATACTGTGCAGGGATGCAAGCTGAGAAGACGAAAGTGTAAGTATACCTCAGCCTCAGGAGCACTACGATGCGTCGTCGCCGCGATGGTCTCTGAATTCCCCCTATGAACCTGAGCTGACGGCGATGAACGGTTCTAGCGTCGATCGCGCAATGATGGATGATGGTCGCAAGGTGCCCCAGTGAGTCCCAGCTATTCCCCCAACCCCCGCCCGCAATCCCCATCATTTTAGCCCGTTTTTTTTAACGTATCCCCACCTCCCCCCATTTTAGGCTCTCCGTGGAGGAATTGGCGTCTCTGTTCGGGTATGTCTCTGAGGACGCGGAGGGTAATAAGATCATATTGCCTGATAATGAACGGCCTGGGGGGGGGGAGTAATGGTGATGGTTTTGGGATGGTCTGGCCATTGCGGGAGCGCGGGAGTGGTGGGCAGAGACTCGTGGTCGAAGGGATCCCCTCATGACCTCAGCAATTTCAGAGTTCTTTTTGATTTTGATTTTTTTTCTGGAAAAAGAATATTTAAACAACCCGGCGCGCAAAAAATAATAAATAAAAGCTTTGTTTTGATGATAAAAGATGTTGGGAGTGCTTCGCGCTTTTATCATCGAGTTATTACATAATCAGGGGTGACCGACGCGACGCGAAACCACTTAACGCGTCTCACTGAACAAATCTTCCTCCACTACAACCTTCAAACAACGCCACAACCCGCGACCGCCATCATGTCGTCTCTTCTAGACGCAGTTCTGACGTCGGATAGTCTTGATGCTGATATCGCGGCTGTCAATGGGAGTAGTAGTAGGAATCCCACGCCAAAACGCGGTGCGACTGGTCGACGGGCTCGGATCCCTTCTTCGTCGCGCCCACGAGGGCCGCCGACCGAGAGTATGGGAGCTCGGAGCGATGATGAGGGAATTCCGGATGACGAGGTTGTGGGGGTTCGTGGGACGGCTGGGAGGCCGAGGCATCTGATGGATCTGGCAGTTCCGAGGGTAGTGGATGCGGTTGGGGAGAAGGTGCAGGAGAGTTTTGAGCAGTTTCTTGAGACGTGAGTTTGATGATTTGGAGATGCGACTGCTTTTTCGACATCGTCTGACGCCTTGGTAGGTTCGTTGAAGGACCAACATCATCGAATGTTCCGGTCGGAAGCTCTGCGCCGACGACAGACAAATACTACATTGCGCAAATCCACGGTCTACGTATCTACAAACTATCTACCTTGTACGTTGATTACGAGCATCTCACTTCGGTGCAAGACGGAGTTCTTGCTGGAGCTGTGGTGGAACAGTACTACAGATTCCTTCCCTTCCTCACGAGAGGACTGCACAATCTCATCACAAAGTATGAGCCGCGATATTTCAAGGAACATCGTCAGCCTACAGCCTCCTCCGCGCAGGCCTCCTCAACTACCGCGAACGACGCGAGTCAGCTAGATAAGCTGAACGATAAGACTACCAATCAGCAAACTGATAAACTCTTTTCGATTGCATTCTACAACCTCCCGTTAGTCTCGCGTATTAGACATCTGCGGACATCTTCAGTTGGCCATTTGCTCTCGATATCTGGGACTGTCACCCGCACATCTGAAGTACGACCTGAACTGTCATTGGCAACATTCACCTGCGAAAACTGTCGCACAGTCGTTTCGAATGTCGAGCAAACCTTTCGGTACACTGAACCTACCCAATGTCCCAATATGACCTGCGGCAACCGCCAAGGATGGCGTTTGGATATCCGACAAAGTACATTCGTTGACTGGCAGAAAGTAAGGATACAGGAAAACAGCTCGGAGATCCCCACTGGAAGCATGCCTCGGACAATGGATGTGATTTTGCGCGGCGAGATTGTAGATCGGGCGAAAGCGGGAGAAAAGTGTGTGTTCACCGGAGCGTTGATCGTGGTCCCGGATGTGAGCCAGCTCGGCCTTCCTGGTGTTCGTCCTGAGGCAACGAGAGACAATCGTAACGCTCCAAGAGGTGGGGATACGGGAGGAATCGGAGTAACCGGCCTGAAGGCTTTGGGTGTCCGCGATCTCACCTACCGCCTGGCTTTCCTCGCCTGCATGGTAACTCCAGACACCTCGACGCCTGGCTCGGCGGCCAACCAGCAGCTCAACGGCCAAGCTGGGAATATTTTGGCATCTCTTAACCAGACCGCACCTATCGATCCCTCCGACCCAGGAGACCATGCACAAGAAGCTTTCTTACAGTCTCTTACCGTTTCGGAAATCCAGGAGCTGAAGGATATGGTGCATAGTGATCATATTTACTCGAGACTGGTCAACTCCCTCGCACCGATGGTGTATGGACATGAGATCGTTAAGAAGGGGCTGTTGCTGCAGCTGATGGGGGGAGTTCATAAAGTGACGCCGGAAGGTATGCAGTTAAGAGGAGACTTGAATATTTGTATCGTTGGGGATCCGAGTACGAGTAAGAGTCAGTTTTTGAAGTAAGACAGCCATATATACCCTCGAGATGTGGATGAGTTGCTGATATTCACCTAGATATATTTGTTCGTTCCTCCCACGAGCGGTGTATACTTCCGGCAAAGCATCCTCAGCAGCCGGCCTCACAGCAGCTGTTGTCAAGGACGAAGAAACCGGCGAATTCACAATCGAAGCTGGTGCCCTGATGCTCGCAGACAACGGCATCTGTGCCATCGACGAATTCGACAAGATGGATATTTCCGACCAAGTCGCCATCCACGAAGCTATGGAACAGCAGACCATTTCCATCGCAAAGGCAGGTATCCAGGCAACCTTGAACGCAAGAACTAGTATCCTCGCAGCTGCGAATCCAGTTGGGGGTCGATATAACCGCAAGACGACACTACGAGCCAACATCAACATGTCCGCGCCCATCATGTCCCGTTTCGACCTTTTCTTTGTCATCCTAGATGAATGCAATGAGAACGTCGATCGCCATCTCGCCCAGCACATTGTCAACATCCACCGCCTCCGCGACGAAGCCGTCACCCCCGAATTCACCACCGAGCAACTCCAACGCTATATTCGCTTCGCCCGAACCTTCAAGCCCGTATTCACCCCCGAAGCCAAAATCCTCCTAGTAGAGAAATACAAAGAACTCCGCGCCGACGACGCTCAAGGCGGCATTGGACGCAACAGCTACCGCATCACAGTGCGTCAATTGGAGAGCATGATTCGACTCAGCGAAGCCATCGCGAAAGCAAATTGCGTGGAAGACATCACGCCCGCGTTCGTCCAGGAAGCATTCCATCTCCTCCGCCAGAGCATCATCAGCGTCGAGAAAGACGACGTTGAAGTCGACGACGAGGACGAAGACCCCGCAACCGGACCCGACGCCCCAGGAGCCCGGCGAAGCAACTCCGCACACCCTGACCCCTCCGGCGACGCCGACATGGGCGACAGGGACGACGACGGCGGCGGCGGCGGCGGCGGCGACGACGACCCAGGCCCCTCCTCCACCAACGGTCCTCGCCCCTCCGCCTCCCAAACCCCTGCTCCCCCACGCACAAAAATAACCTACGACAAATATATGTCTATCCTGAACCTGCTCGTGCGGCGCGTAAACGAAGACGAACTAACCTCAGGCTCAGGTGTCGAGAGCCAAGATCTAATCCTCTGGTACCTGGAGCAGAAGGAAGATGAGATCGCTAGCGAGGAGGAATTAGCGCGGGAAGGGGAGCTGGTGAAGAAGGTTATTAAGAGGATGGTCAAGGTTTGTTTTGGCCCCCTTTTTCCTTTCCTTTCCTTTTATCTATATTTTGCTGTACCTCCCCCATAAACATACAAAACAACAACCGACTAACTTTCTCTTCTTCTCTTTTTCACCAGGATAACATATTCATGCAAATCCGCGGAGAGGGACTCATGGGAGAAGGCGAAGGCGGGGAGGGTAGCTCAAGGGATGCAGAGAAAGTAGTCTATGTACTCCATCCAAACTGTGCAGTCGAGGAGATGGGTGCTGCCGCCAGCACCGGGGGATCCAAGAAGTAGTAATACATTCCTTTCACCTTTCCATTCTAACCAGGAACCAAAAAAACCCTGGGAAGATGGATCCATGTTGTTGCAACATGAGGGATATCTAGCATCACCACCACTATCAATTCACAACCACCAACCATTCACCCATACCATACCAAATCCACGAGAGAAAAAAAAAAGAAGAAAACTCAGGATAATTTACTGAAGGGATAATTACTCATCTACCACGATTTTTCTGACCCCACCCCACGCTTCCAGTGAAGATTTCCGCGCCGCAACAAACCAAGAGATACAATTCAAGATTAGATTCCCTATCCTCCTCAGCAGGGTGCTTATCTTAAATATTCGAATTTAGAGCGATATAAGAATTGGACGGCAATGTTAGGTACAATATAGTTATAGGTCTACCTCAACGTCTGCCTTCAGTTAAAGGCCGTTAATGGAAGCGGAAACCCACCAACTCCCAAGAGGTGCCACCTCTCATAGTCAGGCATCTACTACTCAGAGCATCTCTAGAGGCAAATTAATTAAATGGAATAGCTTATCAGGTGCGAATACATCCTAGATTTTTTATTTTATTTTTTACAGTGTTTTGTTCTAAACAGTGGTTCTGCCATTATTCTATGTGCTTGCTGGGCGGAGGAAAAAAAAAAAAAAAAAAAAAATCGTGGTAGAATAGTAAATAGTTTTGAAAAATCGTAGTGGATGGGTAATTTTATCCCTTTACTGAAATACCAACAAAAACTGTCTCCAGGGTAAAAAAAAAAAAAAATATTCTCATACCTGTTGGATAACTCACCACCTGAAACCTAGATGAACTATCCCACATGCCCCCAAGTCCTGATATATAGTAAGCCGCAAGGCGCTCTCATAGATAGCATTATGAATAATCCTATACGCTCAAGTCTTCCTGATGATGATCATGTAATGCTCCTGATATCTCATAGCTATCTATCTCACATACCCCAAGTCTTCCTGATAACCACTCCTAATACCTCATGAAATATCCCATACGTCAGCATCCTGAAGAATATAAAGATAAGGTGTGAAAAGAAAGAATACCTGGAAACACTTCCGGTAGCATGAATCAACTGTGACATCTTCAGTAGCGGGATGCTCCTGGAGAACGGGCCTGACGAGCCAAAATCATGGTAGATGATGGGTAAATATCCCAAAAAGAAAGAAAGAAAGAAAAAAAATCAAGTCTAGAAAAGCCTCTTGTGTGAGTACACCACCATTACCAAGCAGCCAATCCATATATTACAGGCTTGATACGTACATACATACACACACAAGAAAACCCACAAATGCTCCCTCCCACCCAATACATTCCTTCCTCCCCTATAATCCCCCCTTTAATCACTCTCTAATGCCCTCCTTCACCCCTTCACCCCACCCCCCCTCGCCTCCAACAACCTATCCAACCTCTCAACCAACCTCTCTAACACCCATTCTGGCTCCGTTTTCTTTGCTAATAGGGGGCTTTGTTTTCCTAGCCAACTCCACTTCCGCACCTGTTTGAAATTCATACTGGATACTTCACCCCTGTCGTTGCCCTCCTCATTCCTGGCTTTGTTCTCGTCTCTGGATCTGCCTTCTTCGTTTTTGACCTCGGCGGCACGATGCGAGAATGGTGAGCCTTCGTCTTCGCCCATGAGATGAAGGAAATAGGCCCATTCTTCGAAGGTGTATTTGTGCGGGGGTGTGTTGTGGAGGTGGGAGATGACGTGGCGGATTGCGCGAAGGAGGTGGTTTGGATGAGGGGTGGAGAGCGTGGATGGAGCGGTTGCTGAGTGGTAGGTGGGGATGTCGTTGGTGTGGTGATCTCCTTGTCCATTTTCGAGATGAATAGTCTCCCCCAAGATCCCCGGAGGCATATTCGCCCCACCTTCCATTTCCGTTTGCACTTCCTCAACCCACTTCCCCATAACCAACCACACAAACCCCCTCTTCAACACTTCCTTCACCGAGCTCTCCCCCGGCAAAACCGTCAATTCCCCAATCCAAAGCGTCAAATCCTTCACCCCCTTCACAATTGTATCTCCCATATTACTAATCAGCACCGTCATCGTCGGCACCGCCAGCAACGACCAAAAGACATAAAACGGTTTTCCAGAGTTGCTCATGGGGAAGAGATCGCCGTAGCCGATGGTTAGGAGCGACACGTATGAGAAATAGAGAGCGTCGAAGTAGGTCCATGATTGGCTGTGCTCGGATCTCTGGAATACGAAGGCCCCAGTGAACCAGAGAGCGAACCAGGCACCCACGGAGACGAAGAGGGAGATCCATTGCCGGGTTCGGAGAGCTTTGTCTTGAACTTTGCGCATTAATCCAAACTCTTCTTTCCGTCTCTGGCGCTCGGAGTCCATGCTGCCGTCGCTACTCGACGTTGTCTCGCTCCTGACCGGAATGAGAACTTTCTTCCTGTGTCCTCTCTTAAGTTTGGCTAAAATCTTCACTCTATGTCTCTCTGCTATCTGTACTGCCATCTTTTCCTTCCCCTTTTCTAACACCAGCGAGCGGACAGAGCCTATCACCAGACCTATGATCAGGATTCCCCCAATTGCATAGGGAAATAGCAGAGAGCGACCTAAGTGCGTCTTGGGGGCATAGTTTCCGATACCGACAGTCAGTAACGTGTAGTCTGCCCAATAGACAGCATCAAGGAATTTCCATCCCTCAATATGCGCATACACCGCAGCTCCTGAAAGAAGATAAATCATAAAACTAATAGTCTGCAACATCAACGTTCTCTGACTCATCGTAAGTTTAAATTCCCTTGCGTAATGCCCAGAATAAGCCCCATAAACTGTCACAACCATCATCGACGATATAATGAAATAAATCGCAGCGGCCATGACGCCATAGTAAAATGCTTGCGTCAAAGCATGGTTTGCGGGGGGCGGTAGTCGCAGGACGGAGGAGGCAAGAGCTACAAGAACTATTAGGAGGAATGAAGATATATACCAGCTGGCTATTGTGATGGACTGAGCGACTGAGAAGGAGAGTCGTTGCGCCATGTTGAGGAGAAGCGACATATTAGCTACGAGAGCGAAGACGAGGGATACGACATTAACAGCTATAAGCCTTTCATTCCCCAAAACACACCCACGTCAGCCCCGAAGACAAAAATAATCGTTCGCGTAGCATAACTAGGTTTAGGCCCTACTACCTACCATTTCGGATCCTTGACCACATCCCCATCCTCCTCATTCTGCCCCGGCAATATCTTCACCCTCCAACTCTCCACCAGCGCACAGATACTAAACGCATTCGCTATGGGTCCAAACGTCCCCGCCACCAGCGGCAGCGCCGTCGACGCGATCCACCACCGACTAGTTATCCAACATCAGTTTCATCCTTCCTTCTTGGAAAAGTGAAGGTGGAGTAAGTAGGGGAAGAGTCCATTGGATCCGTGGGGGTAAGAGACACACGTTGGAGCTAAATGATCTTGTTCTGTTTCACCGCCCTTCGCAGCGTTGAAGGTCTTCTCGACTTTGTTTGTGTCTCGGGTGATGGGTTCGTCGAGACCAGCGTCGTTCATGATTTCTTTCTAGTTGTTGTTGATTGCGGCTATCGTTGTTGGAAATCTGTATCCATTGCCAATGGTCTGCCCGCAAGAGAGGCGTGTTATCCACTCTCTTGGCGAAATGGAAATGGCCGTTCTTTCTTGACTTGTATTGTCACGAGATACTGTCTACTGTCGTCAAAGAACAAGTTCTCACTGGCGCGAGTGATGACATCATATCGCCTGAAAATCTGGGCTCGAATTCACATCACATTTGAATACGACACCGATAATTATCGCGAGAATCTCCCAAGCAACACCCGTTGCAAAATAAATTCTACTGCTAGGAGTGAGCGCATTGCGGCGCGAATATGAACACCTAGCTCGAGTTTTGAGCAATATGAATCTTCAAAGTATCCGCCATGGACTTGAGATTCTTCGGGTGTGCCGACCAATCAGTTCGTTTAAAAGCGAGCATCGTCTCTTCCTCTATATGCTCAGCTGCAGCCACGAGATATAATTCCCCGGCGACATGATTCCGGACCTAAAAGTTGTTTTTCTCCATCAGTATATTTGTGCCTTCAGCTCTAGGGTTTCATAACAGCGGACATACTCTCGGGAATGGATGCATTAGCATGCTTATTAGACGGATGATGACATCCTGGCGGACCGATGGTATTTCCGCCAAACCAGCATAGACCTTGACGGCGGCGCTAAGCTTAAGAATGTTCCCTGTCTTGAAGTGTGCCTTTTGAACCGAATCCAAAAGGGAGCGCCACCTGCAAAGCGCTCATCAGTAACCCATGAGATGTTTATCGGCGGTCAGCAAACGTACTTGAACGGAGTGTCCTGCAAAAGTTGGATTATACGACTATCAAACAAAAATGCTAGTACTTCTAACGTCGGCAACGCCACCCTATCATTGTTAATATTTTGTTTGAGGATGTCAAGTAAAGCATCGCAAACATCACCCAGCCTGTAAGACCGCGGATCCTGCATATCTGTAACAAATATGTCTAGAGCCTCTAAATGGTCCGCCAACGCAAGCCTAGAAGCGCGGAGAACGGAGTCAGAACCAAGCCCAGCAGAAGTGACATAACCCTCAAGGATAGGAAGCCTCAAGGATGGAATAGAAAGCTGAGAGAGTAGTTGACGGAAAAATTGATATGATGAGGTTTGAGAAGCATCAACAAAGCCGCTAAAGCCGTTACGTTAGTGTTGTCAAATACTCAAAGGGGAATTGATGGGTCTTACTCTTGAAGATCCAGTGAGTATCTGGAATCAACCTGGATGACTCGAAGGCATTTCCAAGCTTTGAAGCGAACCTTGTCGAGCTTCTCCGCCGCAAGTTGGGCGACTTTCGAGACGAGGGCGTCTTCATCATGTTTCTCCCACTCTGGGTTTCCGTCATGGAATGCTCCAGATTGCCACCCTACGCTGACTGCATCGATCGCCTCCATTCGCACCCAGGACCCAACATCTCCACGAGAATCAACAGTGTAATCGTCAAGCGACAAATTCAAAATTTCGATTATTTCGCGCGTAGTGACTGATGTGCAGGTTAAGACTAGCTAGATTGTTCATGGACAGGGCAAACTGACCTTGTGAAGCTAAAATCCCTACAGCTAAACTCTTGATGGCTACAACCCGAGACTCAATATTTGGATTGGAACCAGCGTGAAGGACTAAGGTGGCAATAATTTGAAGTTGTTCTTCAGATAGTCGAATGCCCTGGCGCTGAGGCGGTGCAGAGAAATATGGAAATACCGCACCCAGGGCGGAGAGAAGACCAAAGCTCTTTCCAGCGGAACCTAGAGCATTATTTATATTGTAACTCAGGGTCGCAACCCACGATTGTAGGAGCTGTTTTCTCTTGGTATCGTCAAGAATTCGGAAAACTTCTTTTGCCGCTAAAGAAGCCGGATCAACGACACCCTCCTCTGATCTCTGGATGGAGAGGGAGATGATCTCAATGCACTTGTCCATAAATGTCTCTGGCACTCCACCAAGGAGATAGCAAGGCATTTGATCGCAATCATGCTGTGATCTGGACTCACGCATCAGTGATGATATGAGACGACAGGCAGCTTCAGCTGTTAATTCAGGACGGAGCACAGATGACGTCAAATCCTTCTCCGATAATGGAGAAACCTTATCAAAGACCTTCCAAAGCTCAGATAGAGCCCCTTGGTGACCGTTTTGGACAAGAGGTCGTGCTTCCAATTTTGGTTGATTCTCAGCTGGCCGTCTCAGCAAATGTCCGGCTGCATTGACTATTTCTGACAAGGCCAAAAGGAGACCATGCCGTTCTTCCACTTCACGGGGACGGACTTTCACGAGCTCATTGAAAACCCTCACTGTCATGATATCTGCAGCTTTAGGGGTAGATATGGCTTTGGCTTGCACAGCCAGAAGATATCCTACTCCTTTGGCTACAACTCTTCGAGACTCGGCATCCGGAGAACCAGCACCCCTCCAGCCAAGCATGCCATTGAATAAAGCACTCCAGTACACTTGATCTAACTCCGCGGCGCCTACAGCAACTTCGGTGATGGCCCTAGACCGACGCGCCACAGCATGGTAATCTACTACCTGAACGACTTTGATCCCCTCAATTACCGTGTCGGGGTGACGTCCGATCAACTCTTGGAGGGCTGCAGACGATCCACGGCGGATATTCCCCGAGGGGTCGAGCGAAGCAGACACCACCAACTCAGTAGCTAAAAGCTGAGTAACTGACATGTGCTCTGCACTGCCCCTACCCGCATAGATTGTTGCTGTATCAACTTCAAGAAGTTCCTTGGTTGTGTATCTCCGAGAGAGCGCCCAAATGCCAAAGCATGCAGCATCTCTAACATTCGTCCCAAGCGAACTCCCGGTTGCAGATCGTTGCTCGTACCCAAGAGCAAGAATCAGCGAGTTCAGTATATCTGGCAACTGCTCTGGTGGCGGTGACCGACGGAAAAGTAAATGAGCGAGCGTGAGTGTCAGTCCGTGCCACCGAAGCGGGTTGGTCGCAGTCAAGTTCCTTCTAAGCGGCGCATTATGAGGCCTTTCTGTTGTCTCAGAGAAACATTTGATTTCTGCTTCAGGGGTAGCATTATCCCACAGAACGTCGTCACCCAATGACCCCACAACAGCCTCAACCACCTCTGCAGCCATGTCGCCATCCAGTTTGGCAGTAACCACACTGAGAGCTTTGCTAGCAGCATACCTGATTGGGGTATCCTTATCAGCAAGTGCTGTTAGCATTTGGTCAATAACATCCTCCAATATTGTAGATGACATGGCCTCGGATATAGGATCACCAGAGTTTGGCTTGGGCTTTAGCACCAGGGTGACGACGAGGCGGAAGATCTTGATCATGAATTTTCTCGCAAGAGCGGAAGATCGAACCTCAACAAATAGGGGGTCCGCTTTATTTGCAACAGACTGAACGGCGCGAAATATCGGCATGATGAATTCACCAATTATTTCTCTATCAGCTGATGCGAGAATTCCTGCGAGGAATGACAAAAATCCAATGTGTTGGTATATTGACATTGAATGCTTTTGATTGCTTTGAGGCACAAAGTCGTACAAGGCCAAATTGATGAGGGAGTTCAAGAGACCAAGTTGGCGCATGTCACGTCTGAGGGCCAATCTTACAAGCAACAGTTTTGCAGACTCGCGTTCCTTGCCCGCAGCAACTAGATATCTTAAGCTGATGGGAAGTAACCTATTTGCGACACTCGGGAGGCCTGGTGGAAGATCCAGGCCTGGTATGGTCATCTTCACAACGCCTGACGATGCCTCAGACGAGATTGAAGCAAGGTCGAAAGGCGCTAGGAGCAAATGTGAAAGCCAAAGCAGCATCACGTAACGCTCCTCCCATATCAGAGTCCCACCTGATTGTGTTGTTTGCCCGTTGACTTGGGGCAAATCCCAAGCCTCGAATGCAGAGAGGAGAGGCTCCAAATACTTGGGCTCATTGTTGAAGAACCGACTGATGACCTTCTCTCCACGAATCTTGCAGAGGGTATATAACAATTTGCAAATGGCTCTTGGCAAGGATACTGATATTGACAAATAATGTTGTTTGGGAGGAATTTTGTCTATCGGGAGACAAAGATAGTCGAGAAAGGCCGACATCAATGGCGAAAGGAACTTGACGAGATGGGGATCTAGTAATTGGGGCCATTCTTGAAAGGGCTCAAGCTTGAGGGAGCGTGACCGGTCAGTTAGATTATCCCGTACGGGGGGGTGGTATGTTCTTACTAAAGTGATCAGTTTATTTGTGTCCGTCTGCTTCACCCTTCGCCGAACAAGGTGCGAGTTCTTGCTGCAAAGATTGCCTTTCCACAGAAATTCGGGCAACGAGTCCCCAAACTCGGCCAATAAATTGCCAGATACGCGTTGCAGCTTGATGTCTCGCTCATCTTGGGGTGCGTCCATGTCAAACTGCGATTTCAGTGGCACATACGGGAAAGTGCCAGACTGAGTGGGGAAATCGGGGAAGATCGAACGAGGATGCCCCGCGCACGTGACACGAGGTCCTGGGGGTCGTGCGTTACCCGACAGGAGTGGTGAGCGCAGCATTGCATCTCTGGTCTCTATAACTAGCCTTATGAATTAGACCGTCAGCCCTACGTCCAATCAAAAAATTGCAGTCCACCCTGACGATTATCGGTCTGCGCTCACCAATGAATAGGCAGAATTCTCGCCGCTTTAGAGCCGGGTTGTTTTTAACTTAGTTGTGAGGGTGTGAGTGTTGATCCTAATCAAGGATCCCTTATCTTTGAGCTTTTGTTGGTCAGAGACGTTTAGCCAATAAGCCTCATAGACCTCCAAGTTTGTGGTATCACTAATCAGATATCTGGTTACACGATGGGGAAAGAGGCACAGGAATAATAGAAGGCTTGGATCCTCATACACTTTCGTCGAGACCATTACTACTGTCCGCGGAAAAAGGCATTTTCATCGTAACGGTACCCTAACCAAAATCCGCACCTTTTCGCGCGATTGGCTTACAGCATTCGGCAATCTTCCGCTCCCACAATGGCAGATGAGATCAGAGGCGGAGCCGCCAGCCTGGCGACTGACGAAGAGGGGGTCAAGTTGCCCCCCAAGTCAAAATCCAGGAGTAGAGGCAAGGACTCGACGGTCCCGATCAAGCGGCGGTGCGTAAGTACCGCTTGCATCGCTTGTCGAAGACGGAAATCCAAGGTCAGATTAAACTGCTGCTGAATAGAAATCGCTGGGGATCGAAACAGATCTCCTTATGATGAGTACTTGCTCACTTTCTAGTGTCTATTCCTTAGTGTGATGGCAATACTCCTAGCTGCGCAGCGTGCTCATCGGTATACGGGACGGAATGCATATACGACCCTAATTCGGACCACCGCCGTAAAGGCGTGTACAAGAAGGACATTGATAATCTTAAGACCCGCAACTCAACGTTGCAGACCTTGGTCCAAGCTATCCTCAACTACCCGGAGGATGAGGTACCAGCTCTGATTCGGGAGATAAGGACTTGTGAGAGCCTAGATGATGTGGCTGAAAATATTATTGCAAAGGAAAATGGATTGATAGATGAAGACGGCGAAGATGATCCTCTGTATTCCGTACAAGACAACCAATCGGATCATAGGATATTTGAGAATGAGCTATCTGGCAGGATGGGAGAACTGCAACTTGAGAACGGATGTCGCCGGTTCATCGGTGGTACATCAAACCTCATACTCCTCAGCAGCGAGGATGGCGATGATTGGATTTCCGGGGTAGCTAACACTGACCAAGACGAGCAACTAGATGCGGCAACCGCAATTGCCTCATGGACAGATGTGACATCAGACGTCGGACTTATTGTGCATCTGATGACCATGTATTTCACTTGGCACTATCCGTACTTCACAACGCTATCAAGGAACCTTTTCTACCGTGACTTCTTTCGAGGAAAGCCACCGGAAGGATTCCGCCGGAAGACTGCATATTGCACACCGCTCCTCGTCAACGCGATGCTGGCATTAGGGTGTCATTTCACTTCCTGGCCGGAAGCGCGGGCAGAGCCCGATGACTCGGCGACAGCTGGGGACCATTTCTTCAGAGAGGCCAAGCGACTGATCCTCGAAAATGACGAACACGAAAAGCCAAGGCTCACCACGGTTCAAGCACTCGCGCTGATGTCAGTACGGGAAGCTGGATGCGGTCGAGAGGCTAAGGGATGGGTCTACAGTGGCATGAGCTTTCGAATGGCGTGCGATCTCGGATTGAACCTTGACTCAGGAGGCTCGAGCCTTGATGAGCTAGAGGTCGACGCACGAAGGATAACGTTCTGGGGCTGTTTCCTCTTTGACAAGTAAGTCCTTCCAAGGCTAGGCGCCAACTCCTGTCTGGGGGACAAGAACATGAATATTAACCACGTAGCAAATATAGGTGTTGGTCTAATTACATGGGCCGAATACCCCAGCTCCCCATTTCGTCAATAACAGTGCCGAAAGCTGATGTCTTCCCGGACGAAGACGCTGATATTTGGTCACCATACACGGACTCAGGGGTCGGGCAGGCGAATTCGCAGCCCTCGCGAACCAGAGCTGTGGCGCTTCAGATATCTCTACTCTGTGAAATCAGCAGCGATCTCATCATGTTTTTCTACAATCCCACGAAGATGGAAAAACCGGTTGGAAAAGCGGCCGAACTCAAGAAATTGAGTGAACTGCATACCAGGCTGGAGGCGTGGAAAAGAAACCTGCCCAAGGAGATGGGGCCAGAACCAAAGGAAACCCCTTTACCTCCAGTACTTTTGATGCAGTAAGCGATTCCCGTCCTCTCACCGCTAGCGTTCAGTCTCTACTCCACCAATGTTCATATGTCGTATTAGCTTACAGTATCAACAGCATGTTTTTCCATCTGCTATTCATCCACCTATATCGGCCCTTCTTGAAGTATAACCAGACATCATCACCCCTTCCAGCTCACGTGTCGCCTCGAAAATTTTGCACACAAGCAGCATCGTCTATCTCGAAACTGTTACGTACATACAAGAGCTTATATGGCCTTCGACAAATCTGCAATGTCGCCGTATACATTGCGCATTCGGCGTGCACCATTCACCTACTCAATCTACGGGACAAAAACGCGAGGCGGGATATGATCCATGGATTGAGACACCTGGAAGAGATTGCAGAAGGTTGGCTCTGTGCGAGGAGGACTTTGGGCATACTCAGCCTGCTATCCAAGCGTTGGAAGATAGAGTTGCCAGAGGACGCTGAGGTGATTCTAACGCAAGCAGACGAGAGATGGGGGATGTTCAACCCAGGAGAAACCCCTGAGATGAAGTCAGAAGTGAGCTCCCCGCGAAGCTCAGTAGCAGGGAGGTCTCCACCGCCAACGCACCCACCCAGAGAGCAGAATAATTATTCTCTTGAAGGTCCAAGGGTGAATAACGCAGGCCTCATGAGCCATGCGGCCCCTCAGGAGCTAGCGCATCCTTCGCACGTGGACTACAGTATTGCTCCACAGCGGCCATTGATGGAGGCTGCTCCAGTGCAGCCACAGCCTTACGGACCGATGAAACAGGATCCTGCGCCACCTGGGTCCTTCAGGGAGAGCCCTCGCTCCATCACCGGCTCGGCGCATAGCGCATCCCCATCGACTCTGTTTGGAGGCGTCGATGGCAATCTGGTCCAGGAGAGCCGGGACTGGTGGCTCAGGGATCAATCGGCGCTAGCCCTTGGATTTGACAATTGGGGGATGATGGATTCGGACGCACCGATGACGAGGAATGGCATGGATGGAGGAGGAGCAGGCGGGGTGCCTTATTTGGGGAATAGTAATAGCAGCACGAATAGCACGACGGAGGGCTGGTACATTTAAGCTTTCCTCTGGACTGGAATGTTTTGGCTTAGATATAACTACCATGTAAAAAGCTGGTGGACTCAGATCCCGGAGTCAGAGTTGGCGTAATAAGGGTTGCAACGGATGTACTTTCTCTCTTTCATCGTACAAATTCACTGATCTTCGAGGCAATACAATATTGAGTAACTGCGGGAATTATGCATGTGAGGTGACAGATCTCGACTTGGAGGTGACCCTGAGAGTTTATTGGTCACGTGACCTACGAGTCGTGGGAAGGATGCAGCAAGCCACGATTGGGAAAAGCAGCGGTAATTGCTCTGGCCAGAACCTATGGTGAAAGCCCGGAAAGAAGACTTTCTGTACACTGGTAAACACCACAGCTGTGACCATGGGAAACCCACGGCTCAAGTGCCTCAGCACGGCTTTACCATGACGCTGCTCAGACTAACGGCTTGGCGGCAGCTTGCTACGAGGACGACGCCGCGACATCGCTCGGAACTCCTCAGCCTTTCCCTCTGGGACTTCGCTTGGACCTTTCGCTTTCTAAAAGCCGTTTTTCCGTCTTTCCAATAGCAAGTCGCCTGTCTCAAACCCCGCCGAAAAATTCTGACGGATGACCGTTCTCGGTCGCAGCTCTACCAATCGAGCGTGGACAGTGTCATACTTAGTGTCTACCCGAATGAGGGATGTCTTCCAGCAACGTGAGGAATCCCTGCCGAGTCCCCCATCATGCATTGCCCTTCGTCGCTCTCGTTGCCGTCTCAACTTCTGCTCGTCCCCAAGAAACTACTAACAACTCTTCACATCCCAAATTGAAAACAAAAAAAAAGTAACCCAATTCTAAAGAGATTGCAATGAATCACAGGAAAAAACCAATCTCGCCCGTATCCGCGATAACCAACGCCGTTCCCGCGCCCGCCGCAAGGAATACCTCCAATCCCTCGAGACGCGTTGGCGGGCCTGCGAGCTCCAGGGCGTCGAAGCAAGCACCGAAATTCAGGCCGCAGCGCGGAAGGTTGCAGAAGAGAACCGGAGACTGAGAGTCCTGCTGAAGGCGAAATGTGGTCTGAGTGACGTGGAGATCGATGAGTGCCTGAGCCAAACGGGGGAGGAGTCGGGCTGTGCGAGGTCGTTGGAGGGGATGTTGGGGGTGAGGAAGGCGTGTTGGAAGGGAGGGAAGGCGGTGTGTATGGAGATGGGCCCGGGGCAGGAGAAGAGGCCGCCGTTGGGGTCGCAGGAACAGCCGGCAGTCGCTAGAGGAGAGGTGCAGCAACACCACCCACAGCAGCGGCAGCAGCAGCAACAACAACAACAACAACAACACCTCAACCTCAACCTCGTGCCTAAACCCCCCTGCCCTTCTCCATCCTATCATCGTCAATCCGAGCACCCCCCATCCCCCATCTCTTTCTTCAACCTCCTTCCCCTTTCCCCCTCCGTCAGTGCTTACTTCCCTACCACCAACGATGCCACCCAATCTCTCCCTACCCAAATTATTCAATCCGCGAACTCAACATCCTGTCTCTTCGGGGCGACCTTGATCACGGATATGGGTGCCAGAGCGACGGAAGAAGAAGTTACGGCGGCGATGGGATGTCCGCCTGGAATTGTTGATTGTGAGGTTGACAATTCGGTGCTATTGGGGGTTATGGATCGGTTTACTGAGGCGGTGTGAGAGGGGAGGGGAACGGGGGTGTATATATGTAGGAAGAGTTTTAAGGGGAGGATTGCTCTCTCTTCATTTGAAAATATATAGTATTGGGGGACGTTGCTGTTTTGTTTCCCTTTATGTTGCTTTCTCGTGGACAAATTTCCCAGCCTCACCTACTTTTTTATATCGTCATTGGTGTTCATCACTCATTGGTTTCAATGTTTTTCTTGGCTTTTCCCTCGCGTTAGCCACAAATAGCTATGAAGAGAGAGAGAGATTTGAAAAGAAATTGAACGTCTTGCACCTAGCCGTTGGAACACAAGTGTCTGGGGTCTTTTCTTTGTTTTGTTTTTTTGAGGGTTGGGTTGATGAATGCGGGTTGATGGAAGGGAAACAAGCGAGGTAAACAAAGAAGCGTTTATTAGCGTTGACTAATACGGAAGATCAAAGGAAACTTCTACAACTCTCCACCGAGGGATTTCTTCGTTCCTTCGTCTTGTCTCTTGTATCCTGTCCACATCACCCTTCACAAGCTCACTCACCATCATTGCCATCAAAAAGCAACCATGGCAAGCATATCCTCTGAAGAGCCCAGCTCCTTTTCTATTGATGACATACTTGAAAGGATGAGACGCCAGGAGAAGAGAAACGCCTTAGATCTCCGGAAGCTCCGCGAGAAGGGAAGATTTCCGCCTGAAGACGAAGGTACTGAAGATACGTCCAAGACGGAGGGGGAGGAGCCTGAGCAGAGGCCGATTTGGATCCTAGAAAGTGGTGATTCTACAAGTTTCGGTGGAGGTGGCCCACTTGGTGGGAGTTCAACTAAGGGTCTTAACACTGGAAATAAGTCTGTAAGTTACGACTTCTCACAAGCCATCGGCTCCATCAGCCCCGACGAGCTCATCCGCGTACCAATCGGCCCTGCATCCATCGACTCTCCACTTTCGAGTAACGAGGTCAAGATTCATACAATGGCGGCAAAGAGTAGGCCCTTGATGCGGCTGTACGAGGCGCTGCTCAGCCCCAGAGCCAGCGAAAAGCGAGAAGGTTTTGCTAAGGTAATCAGCGATGAAGCTCTGCTTCATGCACATCTGCTGTTCTTCTCTTCATTGCAGGACTTATCGAATGTACGGCTTAAAGCAAACTTTCTCAATGGGCAGAACCGTAAAAATTTTGTTGTGCGTCTGTAAGTCTGTCTTGGTATCTGGCTTTAGATCGACAAGTTTTATTTTCAAGTTTTCAGGAGGCTAACGCAGAATTTGGCGTAGAGATGCTGGGGTGCCAGGTACTCGTTTCTTACCTGGCCAATCGCGAGAAATCCTCAACAGCATTATTACATCTGTAGATTTTTATGTCATCAAGGAAAAGGACATCGAGTGCAAGGGCAAGCAAAAGGAGAATGAGAATGAGAATGAGAAGAAGAAGAACGAGCACTGGTTTCTTCACAACAACACTCCTCTAGACATCGTCATCAACGGCACGACCGTGCGTTCGGGTGGTAACCGCATCGCCGGTCCCCTTCCCACCTTCGCAGTGATCTATGTTGGGCCACTCGCAGCGATACTCTGGTGGTCTGGTACATCAGGCCGTGACTACAAGATTAACGTGGCAGAAAGAGATATTCTGAAGCGTGCCCGAATCAACGAGGCAGATGTGGTGAACATAGCAGAGCATCCACCCGACAAGAGACTCAAGGAAGAATATACTGTACAGCAACCTGTAATTAAAAGGAAAAATCCAATTGCGAGGGGAAATCCGATTCCAAGGGGAAATCCGATTCCGAGGGGAAATCCGATTCCGAGGAGAAATCAAGACTTACCAAAGGGACAGCTAATACTGGACGAAGTCCGAGATGCTGCCCAGGGTGCAGTTGAGGAGGTGGAAACGCTCTGGAGCCGGGGTAAGGAGTTCGAAAGTCGACTTTACCCCTAACTAACTAACAACTACTACTCAGAAAACCGCAGATACGACCGCCGCGAGTTCGTCGACAACGTTGTCACCTATTACGAAGCCAACGGTGCTCCCACTCCCGAACGACCGCACCTCAAGCCCGGCTTCAATCCCCGCAACATGCTCCCTGGGATGTACCTCTCGAGGCACCAAGCCCAAGCACTTCTCAGCCTCGCCCCCATAGACTGCGAAGACTACGAAAAGAAATTCCTAATCGGCTTAAAACCCGGCGACGGCGTGAACCGCAAACGGCACCGGCAGATCGTGCAGCATGTCTACGAAGACGTCGCGGAAGCTCGCACTCATCAATTGGAGAGGGGAAATATGGATTACGAGAGAACGTGGACGTCAGAGTATGAGCATACTGGCTCGCGTCTGGATATGAAGCTGGCACCCCCGTTTGATGCAACGGATAAAAAGAAGCCGGAGAATTTCGAGAGGGAGATCAATTATGAAACGGGGCTATTGGGGTATGAGAATTTATACCATGGCATCAGGACTCTGCAGAAAGCAATGAAGGACAAATTCGCCATGATCCGTTTCCGAGCCATGGGTAACGAAATTCTCAGCTCCCGCGACCGGCGTCCCCTCATCATCCCAATCCCCCAAACCGCAATCGGGCACTCCGTCGTCGTGATCGCCGAACTAGCTCCCCCCAACTCTCCAGGCCCGGGTATCGTATTGCGGATTCTAGATAGCGAGACAGCGAAAGTGGAGGATAACTACAAAGCCGTGCTCCGCATCGCTGGCGTCGCAATCGAGGAACTCCAATGGCAAAACATCTGCGCAGACGAATGGCCCACGATCGCCTACACGCTCATCCACACGCCCGTACCGCAACTCGTTCGCTCTACGCGCCCTGACCCCCCTTACGCGCCCCTCGCCATCTTCAACACGTGGCTCTATATGCTGGGATATCGGTTCGAGGATTATATCCAGGAGGGGGAGCGGGCATATGAGGTGATGACCAGTAAGAGTACGGATGCGTTGTTGTGTCAGACGGTTAATTGGGCGATGGAGGCACGTGGGGAGGATGTGGTGGAGGGAGGCGTGATTGAGACTGTGCATGTTAGGTTGGATTGCAAGAGGATTGGGTATAGGGGGGTTATGGAGGCGAAGTTGAGGTCGGTGAAGACGGTGAAGGTGTCGGATGATAAGTAAGGGGTTGGTGTTTCTTTTGGAGTAAAGGGAGTTTGTTAGTTAGTATATAAAGGAGGAAGAAACCTATTGCGTATCTTTCCTACAAAAAAAATATTTTTTTTTTGTAAACTTACCTCAGCAGGCTCAGGCCCGTGACAGCGCCGCGCTTACGTGCGGAGCTAACCCCAAAGCGGTTATACTCTGTGAGAGCATTGCCTTTTTAGGCTTAGCGCGCGCTTGCGCCGAGCGAGGGCCTGAGCTCGCTGAGGTAATTGTAAACTTACCTTGTTTTCAATAATATGGCTAACCCTATCCTCTTTATACTATTTGATACTGGTGTTCGGGTTATCAAATCCGCGCCCCTCGAAGTCTCGTGCAGCACCAGCAACAAGAATCCTCGAGTATGGGCTGTTCATTCGAGAGGCCACACATCAGAGATTTTTGTTTGCTTGAAGAAAATGGACAGTGCCGAAAATGCTAAGGCTTTCTTTGCTTCTGTAATGGAAAACGTTGGGTTCGGCAGATTGGCCCGGCAGTTCAGATATGCAAAAATTGAGGATGACACAAAAGAGGCGGGTGACATTGAAAAGAATATTACCCTAAATATTAAGGAGTTTGATATTGGCAGGGACAGGGATACTCTGATGCCTGATGCGTAGTTACATATGAACTGCAAGACTCTGCCTCTGGCTTTCGCCTTTTGTACAATTCGCTATGGAGTACAATAGAAAGAACTGTTGATCGAGCATGCTGAGAAGCCTATAGTAGTTGGGTTGAGATAAATTGGACTCCCAATGTTATAGAGGGCGTAAAGCTGACGAACCCGGAAGCAGACAAGCTATCCCTATTTCACCCAGCTCGCCAAGCACTTTTTGCTCTTTTATCGCTGAAGGGAAAATTAGAATTGTTCAAGGTATGATGGCTAACATAAATTTACACACAGACTGAAGTAAGTTTTGGATCAGGAGTAATACAAAAATGTGCCCTACACTCACCCGCGGCTCACCCAGGTGACGCCGTTTTAGTTGGGTGAGCTGGTTGAGCTGGGTAGCTGGGCGAGCTAAGGCGATGGCTTGACCGGGGTAGGCAGTCTGAATTGGGGTCGCCACCTGCGATTCGCTCTGCATATGGAGCCGCCTCGCTAACCTCACTAGGAGGCCGTTCATCAATCAAGACTCTGTGCTCCACGATTCCGATTCGCCTGTCTTCTACACAACCTGGCCACACGCCATACACAGCTTTATATACCACTGTTAACTCCGAAACAAATACACATTACTTAGCAGATCAACTGGACTCGACGCAGGCCACCGCAAGGTACTCTTAGCAGCAGAAACACGGAGTGCGACTATTGCTGATGCAGGTCTTAGATAACCGTAATGTCCAGTAAGGAAAACATGCCGCTTTCGATAATGGCACGAA
This sequence comes from Sabuloglossum arenarium, assembly GCA_022345705.2. Classification (NCBI taxonomy): domain Eukaryota; kingdom Fungi; phylum Ascomycota; class Geoglossomycetes; order Geoglossales; family Geoglossaceae; genus Sabuloglossum; species Sabuloglossum arenarium. The sequence goes on from JAJDMY020000279.1 coordinate 51,797, forward strand.
AGTTTCTTGCGTATAACGAAGAACAGCACTCGCATCCTCCCAACCCGGATATCTTTCGCAAGGAACTCTATTTTTTCTATGGAACTTTGACAGACCCTGCAACCCTCGCCAAGGTGTTGAATCTCCCGAATAATCAGCCGGTGCTGCGGCCGGCCAAAATTGTCGGATACCGCTGCATGCTCTGGGGCCGATATCCAGCCCTTATAAATGATCTCTCCCGTGGGACGGTCCATGGTGTGGTTTATGAAGTTCAGTCGCCCGAAGAAAGGAAGCTTTTAGAGTCTTATGAGACAGACCGCTACGAGAATAGAGCCTGTCGGATTGTGTTGGAAGATGATACGAGGGTCGTCGGTAGGACATTCCGATGGAAAGGCAAGATGGAAGATCTGGTGGAGGGTGTTTTTGACCTAAAAGGCTGGCAGACGGACAATTCGGAGAGCCCTTGTACTTGATACTTCAGTTTCACACCAAAAATTGATAGAGGCTCGGGTGGTTTCAAGGAATAGACAGAATCAGATGCCATCTTTGAGCACGACATCCCTCTTGGCCCGGATGATAACTAGGACCTCAAGCTGGCTAGAAAGCATGCAAAAGCCGCTCGTCGATACCTACAACGCTCCTCTCGTTACCTGCTTGAGGGAGTCAGGGGAAGACGTACGTTTGGAGATGGTCCTTTTCTTGCAGAGGATAATGTAGCATGGGACGGGGATAAGACTGTTGCACTGAATGAAGATTCAGAGTGATCTATTGGCTCTCAGAACTCATACGCCGAAGCGTAGAGATTACAGATTGGTACACTCTATTGACACAAGCGGTGTTCGTCCACCCGTCTGGGTCTATGAAACGGCATTACCATCCCGGCTTAACGCCATATCTTTCGTTGGGTCAGATGTGGCTTACCGACAAATGACATGGCAGTTTTAAGCTTCGATCAGCCCCCACATCCGTCCGGTTATTTGAATGGGCTGGTAAATCGTACAGTTGAGAATGGTATGCGACAGTTTGAGGGAGATGTCCGCTGGTGACCGGTTTTACTCTCCACTATCATTCGATGACCTCGCTAACCTTCTATCTACAGTTTAGGGCACAGGTTCCACCTCTACAGTGCCTAGCTTCCGCCTAGCAAATGAACCCGGCAATTTACTATGGCAACATGACGAACATGTCACACAGCGATGAGCTATACGCGGAACGGAGTGATATCACGACGTGAGGGTGAGACACGAACTCGAAACAGTAAGAAGAATTCTATCTACAGGATAGAACAACTACAAGAAAGGAAATGGACAAAGGAGAACCCGAAAGAGAGACGGCCACAGCCTGCAATGATGAAAGGAAAAGACAAAAGAAAGCCTGCAAAAGGAACAGACGAGGCCTGCAGCGACAGAAAGAGAGAAAGCAAAAAGCATCGCTATACTGATCCTCACTACTGAGCTACTCGCGCACATGTCCCTTCATCTTCCCTTTTCATTTTGGCGCCTCTAGAGTAGTTCTACCTAAAAGTAATACAGAAGTTTCCCAAGCCCAACGCTTACATTTTTACGAATACCCTTATATCACCCGCCTTATACAAAGCATGTAGCTATTTTTTGTGAATACCGCTACCCCATTTTTGGCACCCCGCCGTGACCAGAGAGCCGTTGGAGCAACTTGTCCTCCAATTTCGCATTCGGACTAACTGCCATCAGCGGAGGCGCTATGATATTTCGCTCCTTGCGCCCTGACCCTAGCCTCTGATCAAACTCCGCAGGAGTCTTTTTCACTGGCAGAGGATAACTTTGGTTCTGTACATGTTTCAGCATTGCAAGTAGCATAGAAATAAGGTTCAAGGGTCTTTACGATCTTTTCTGAAGGAGGAGGCCAAGAAGGTTGATCGGTTGAACTGTAAGTATAATATTTACCATTGCGACGTAGCAAGATGTAAACATCTGCTCCACAAAGTAACTGTAATTCGTCACCCTTCTTTAAAATGTTGTTCTTTCGTTTGCGAAATTTTTCGTCTGTTGTTTTCTTTAACTTTGTCATTTTGTCATTTCGAGAATATATAATTACTGCATGCTACTTGATGATGTTTACTAGCTACCATTTATATATACCTGTTTTTGTTAATGAATGCCTCCTGACAAAGCAACCAGAAAATGAAATACGACTTGTAGTTAGTGGCTGGCGGTTTTCGGTTTTCGGTTTCCGGCCCCCCCCCAAAAACGGCTCCCGCTCCAGTATCGACCCCCTCCCCCCAAAAAGGCTCCCACTCCGGTATTGGGCCCCCCCTTTCTAAAAATGGCAACTACTCCAGTATTGACCCCCTCCTCCAAAAGCGGCTCCCTCCAGAATTGGCCCTTTGCTCCAAAAAAGGCTCATCTCCAATATCGGCTCCTCCGAATATGACCCCTACTCGAGCGCTCGTGAGGTGTGCTAACAATCCACTGCCCACAAGAATCACACTGCAAATGAGCAAACGTGGCCAATCGTACGCAGAGATTAATTGCACATGCCCCTAATATGACCAAACGTGCTCAGTCTTACATAGATATTATATTATATACAATCTACGCTATACACGATTCCATATGACCAAAAGTGCTCAATTGTACATACGAACTACGCTGTACACGATCCCATAATGCGACAAAAAGCACTCAATTGTATACAGAGATTATATTACACACGATCCTACACTGTGACCAAAAGTGCTCAATCCTACACAGA